>JAUTBZ010136821.1:0-11765 GCA_032361785.1 Lepetodrilus galriftensis | reverse complement strand
TTCGGGGGTCGGTCTGTGTGTGTGTGTGTGTGTGTGTGTGTGTGCGTGTGTGTGTGTGTGTGTATATGTGTGTGTGTGTATGCATGGGTGTGTATGCGCGTGTGCGTGTGCGTGCGCATGTGCGTGTGCGTGTGCGTGCGCATGTGCGTGTGCGTGTGCTTGCGCGCCTGTGTGTAGTGTGTGTTTGAGAAGGGGTAGAGAGCTCCAATATATTCATTATTTTTTTAATTTCCTGTTAAATAGTTAATGGTCAGGCATCTATAAGCTTCGCTGACCAGCGTCAGACTAATAACTACACGTGTGATCTTGAAGATAGGATCGTCAGGGGCACCCCTAGCTGACCCACAGGGCATGGGCACCCTCAGTTGACCCTTCCTTAGTAGTCCGGATGAGGCCACTGGGCCAAGGAACACAAATACCCCCTTGACATACTAGTAGTACTCCACTCGATATTCATAAGCGCATTAATTTTTAGTCAATTATTTATTTAGGCAAAATATGTATTTTAGGTCTACTTCTATATCTACTATGCGGAGCACTTTTAGTGTGGGCTGTTGCTCCACATAAATGCAATGTATTATTATTATTAAACTATTATTTATTGTATTATTATTGTTGTTGTTATTATTAGTAGTATTATTATTAGTAGTATTAGTATTAGTATTAGTATTAGTATTAGTATTAGTATTAATATTATATTATTATTATTATTATTATTATTATTATTATTATTATTATTATTAAATTTTAATTTTAATACATTTATTTCTTTGTTTCTTTGATTCTTTATTTTTTTGGCTTGCTTACTTGCTTGTTTATTTATGTATATATTTATTTTATAATGTATACATAGATACTTTATATTATTCTCAATATTCCGAATTCATGAAGTTTTAGGAAAACAATATTTTAAACTTTAGAGAGTGCATACACCCAAAGTCAGTTATACCGACGAATGATATACTAGTACATGCATGGTTCCTCCATCCGTATGTCTATATCTCACACGGATAAGATAGATCAGATTACAATACAGTCACACTACCGTAATACATTACAATGATCTATATTGTATAGCTGTGTACTAGACATCATGTTTATCAAACGCAATTATAGACGCTTCGTTGGGTAACATGCTTGCTTATGTGAATCCCATATGAAAAGAGATTTCACGGTTCTCACGATTTCTCGCCTTTCTAACATACTAGTAGCCTATATGGACAGACGTATATTATTAAGTAAATATATAGTATTATCTACATGTAGTTCTATAATATAATAACTGGAATACATTGATTAACGCACCTACTTTAATTCCTTCCCCCAAATATATAGATAACAACACATTTCTGTATAGTATTACATCTACCTAAGGTTGACCCTGATACAAACAGCATTGTTTCCTTTCACTTATTACGGCCTAATAGATAATTACGTGACGGTGATTTGACGTCAAAACTAGACCGAAGTATATACTGGCGGCTAGTGTTACCTTCTTTTAATCTATCTCCAGTATGGCAACATAAAAAGTTATTCAATTACTGTGTGTGTGTGTGTGTGTGTGTGTGTGTGTACGTGTGTGCGTGTGTGCGTGTATGTATGCTTATGGCATTTTAAAAATAAATACTGATGGGGCAAACTTCAAATATTAATACCGAGATAATTCACATGAAATAGTATTTTATAATGTATTCATGGCGTGTTCTAGCCCTCAAATATCAGCATACAAAGACGATAAAAAAAACATTGTAGAATGCTCAGCAAACTTTATTAAAGCTCATTAAGGTCTTATTGGCCGTATATTTAGCTGTAATTATTATAACAACGAATATTTTACAAACGTTTTCTAATAGTACAGGCTCTAGGTATTCTTTCGAGAACTAATATACTGAACAAAATAAGAAACATTACACTTTATAAATATATAGATGCATTGGAAGAAGAAATGGCAACAGAGTTCAGAAATTTGGTAGAAAGCTTCTTTATTAAATATCCGTCCCCTTAACCTTTTTCCTAAGTGTATTATTCTACGTGCTACTAGCTAGATATGTTTTCCGTCACTTGTGAATATTCTCTATACCTTATTCACATTACGCTACGTCATCTGTCAAAGTTAGATACCAACGCTGAAACTAGAGAATTTGCATGCATGTATATATCACGAATTATATAAACGTCAGTGCATATTAATTAACTGCACAGTGCTAGAAAGCACGAACCTACCCATTCAAATAGTTTCTATTTGGTTTCTGTTCTTTGTTTTCTCTACGTTTACTAGTATATTATAGTATAGTATAGTTTATATATAGCTTACTACATGATTTGGTAGATTTACCCTGGAATTTTAGGATTCTTTGTGTCTTTTTCATATGTGGTATTATATGCATGCATATTAATAATAGACCCTACATACACTATTTTAAGTTTTGTTATGTATTTAGGCAAACCTATATGGCATACACTTCTGGAATCATTCCTACAATCGTTCATAGTTGATAAAGACTCTCGCTGACATTATGAAACATTTCTGAGTACGTTTTTATGCTCAACTCACTGAGTTGAGTATGAAATCGTACTCAGAAAGGTTTCGTAACCTCAGGCCCAGGCTATGGTATTTATTTATTTGGTCGTGTCTTCCTACTATTTTGATAGATTGCAAGACACTTACAACTGTATGTTATACAATAGATTCTGTATGCGTAGAATAGCCAGTGAGTTCGCAGAAGTAGGCCTATGTTTCAGTGATGATGCTTCACTGAAGTATGAACGATGTGATACTTGTGTTCACGAACGTCAGAGATAAGATATTTTTAGAGCTATTTTACTATCGAATATTTAAAGTATAAACCCATTCTAAGCAACCATATGCATGATGTCCAACAAATATCCGTAGAATACTGTAAAACACTAAAATCGATACATAAACATAAAATCGATATTACGATAATTTCTATGGTTATGTGATAAATAAAATCTCACATTTGTATTAATATATTACTGAATGTATTACACCGCTTGATAACAATTATATTTATGTGCGAACAATCTTCGCATATCAGGTTTGACAACTCGTTTAATAAATTTAGTAATACATGCACTCATATGAGATCCTCTATTACATTTTCTACGATGATTACTTGACTCAATAGACAAATCGCTATTCCAGCCAGATTATACTCCATTCTGCTGGAACCGGAGACGTGTGATTATGACAAAACAAAGTCTATTGCACTATATTAGCGTAATATAATACATGTATATTAAATACTTGACATCATTAGCAAGTATATATTGTATACTATGGCCTACTTCGGGCGTTTTCTAGAGAAGCTAGAGCAATGCTAGAGTGACGTCACGAACATGCGCACGAAGCACGAAAGCTTGCCTAGCAACAACTAGACATGCGCAATGACACTTCCGGGATAAACTAGCGTAACCGTCCGAAGTAGGCCTATGACGTCTAGTGTTGATCTATCTATCGTCATTTGAGATTGCAGTATGCATTATATCATGCATTTTATTAATACTTAATAGCAATAATAATAGTATATAATACTCAATAAAAGTTAAGGAACATTATATCACAGTGTAACATGTCGAGCCAAATACCATCTACAATATGGAAAATGTTTTACCAGATATCGTTTTACTAATTATTGTAGCAATATATAGTGTAAAGTGCATATATATTCATTACTATTGATTTCCACACTGCAGTGTATTTGCTAATTGTCATATTCTCGTATATGAGGAATATGAGTTAGACAATATGTACCGTATTCACCGTTCTAAATGTACTAAATGCATCTATGCGCATCAAGGGATGGGTATTCGCAAATAAGCTATTCATATCTATATGATATAAATACATACATGTCAATTTGACTAGGAAATGTTAATCAAAGTGTACACATAAATAGGCACTCCCACGAGGACATGCACACACGTTTTGCACCAAGCTATATATGCATAGCAAAAGCGCTAATTTCATCAGTTAATACATTGATTTGTCTCAGAAATTAAAAGCATTTCTGATTTTGACAAATATTTCAAATCCTGGAAAGAAGTATCTTCATCACGATACTTGATTACATCACGTGACTTCTATGTTATTAGCAATTTATCGGTGTACTTTCTTTTGATCTTGAGTATATTTACATGTAACAATTCCAGGACTAAAACATTTTCAAAATTATTACTAGCTTTGATAACTTCTCCCGATCTCATGTTGGGATATATATACTAGCGATGTCACGGATGGGAGATATCTCCGCCAGTTACCAACATATATCAGCCAGTTATCAACATATCTCAGCCAGTTATCAAAAATATCATCAGCCCTCCGATTTTATCTCGTATCGGTTTTAGGCGAAATTTAGGGGAAATTCGTAACCTGTCTGTCCTTCCTTCTAGAAATTGGGCCATGTATCTAGCCTGAGAAAGTCATGTACTAAACGAAGCCGAAATGTAGTTCGTTGATCCCTTCCAATTTCGAGCATAGCAATGCAAGCACAACCTATCTGAACTCGTACGGACATACCAATCTTACCAGAAAACACAGATCAATATGATGTCAAGCATATAGCCAAACATGGATATGTTGTGCTATATTAATGATAATATTTCTTCCATTGACTCAGTGTTCGAAATTGAGTAAAATTACAGCTAGGTTTGGATTTTAACAAGTGATTGATCATGAGTCGATGTGAGAAATCTATGATCAGCTGAGAAAAATCTCGCTCGTGTACCTTTTTTCGAGAAATCTGAGCCTGGGTATACCGTTTCTCGAAGCTCTCTTAGTCACTAAGGGACCATAGCACTCATAGCAATGTTAGCTATCGGCAAAGAGAGCGCTATGGTCCCTTAGCGGCTAAGAGAGCTTCGAAAACGATACCCTGTGGTGCGTTCAAGCTGGAATACGTATCGATATGTATTGCTATGTTCATATATCAGCCAGCACGCGTAGCAATACGTATTAATACTTTTCACTACGGGTCTGGAGGCCGTGCGCTGTGTAGGAAAAGCAATACGCACGAAGCCGTTCAACGAGCAATACATGTAGGGAAAAGTATTGTATTCATGTATTCTAGCTTGAACGCACCCCTGATCTCACAGGGGAGCAGAGGAAGTCTCCATTACGTACTATCTTACAGAAAGGATCCATTCATGGGTTGTTCCATGTGTGTCTGGGGTGTGTCTTCTACTCTGAATGCGCAGTCCCCATAGCCAGACACAACTGTCATTGGTATGGTCAAACCCTATTACAGTGTCTAGATAGGTACTACTGTCTGTAGGTTCCAATGTAAGATGTAGCATTGATAGACAAAATGTCCTAGAGAGTCTGAGGTTGTAAGAACCATCTACGACTGTAAGTCTACGGAATACATGAAACTATTATAACTATATTAATTCAGAACCAGTAGCATGTTTGGATATACATGTATACATTTAGATTTATATTAGCTTAACGAAGAATTTCCAAACGCGTACATGCCTGAATCAAATAGTTCAAGAATTTGAAGACGCATTGGAAAAATAATAGCACCAAATTATACCTAAAGCCGGGTTCCAAAATTTGGTAGAATGCTTCTCTACAAAACATCCCCTGGCCCTTAATTTATTTAACTGAGTATATAAACAAGTCTTTCTCATGTTATCAATGTCATCTCTGTGTCCTATCGCACATCTGTGTCATACTAGTACACACATCTCTCGGACACTCGGCTTATATTGCAGTATAAATATTACATGGACATCTTTATGAGTATGCTACCCTTGAACTGGATACTAGTGTAGATGAGGAGAGATGATAGTATACGGTACGAGGAGATAATAGTTAAATACGACATTACTCATCAGTTAGCTATGTTCAGTGGTGTAGACATCAAACCAAGCTAGCCTTATAGTGACCTGTCATTCTTTAAACCAACTTCCGATGGCATTGCTCTATCAAGGGAGATCTAGAACACATTACTGGTAGCGTACATGCATGGGTGGCATGTGTTTCTTGAGAGAACACACATAGGACCACATATATAGTTTATATTCATGACTGACAGTTGAGTTCATCATGTGGACTTTCACTTATGATGTATACATGATGCTCCGATATTCCACCGGAAGTTGTACCACAATTAATGGGAATTTTGCAAAGAAAATCAAAGTACAGACAGAAAGAAGAAAGAATAAAGTAACAGATTACCTCCCTTTGTCCTTACTCCTCACACAGACTTCCTGACATGTTCCCATCAGTCTACGAAATGTTCTCTATGCACAGTCAGTAGTATGTGTATATCGTGTATTTACTGTAGGCCTACGACACAGGACCGGAATTCATGGCGACAATGGCATTAGCTGTACACAGTGCCAAAGTGTTAGACACGTCAGTATCTATCAAGTTGACAAGTCGCCGACGCAATTTTAAAACATCCATAACTTAACACCTACTACTCGGTGTATATATGGCGGCTAATACGATTTTCTTTCGACACAAACATTACGAGGCATATAACTACCGAACCTGCCTTCGTGACATGATCCAAACCCAGGGGGGCTGTCTTACTAAGAAGAAATAGTCACCACGACATGTACATGTATATATGCAATTGCATTGTATGAAAGCTTGCAGCGGATTTGAGAGGGGGCTATGCTAAATTGGTATTTGTGAAATGGGGCGCGGCGTTGGTTGATTGGTACAAATACGTGACTCTAATGTTAACTATGTGGCTACGTGACAGCAGTGTTCTAACACTCGGTAGTCTACACAGACACGCTTTGTGTCCAGTGTCCGCGGAGGATGTATAGCCCTACTCCCAGTAAGTCACGTCCTAACAAACCCATTACGACCATCCTACAGATAGGCCTATATCATCCGTATTTAGATCACATAATGTCTTTAAAAACGTCCATTCACTTGGCAACGTCGGTAAACAAATATGGTTAAATGCTATACATTTGCACACCAAAATAGGATACCATTATATATTGAGGATCAAGTATAAATCCAATTAATATATTAACCAAATAATCTCAATAATATGAAACTTATTAAGTAAATGATTAAAGAATATATGCAATGAGAGAGGGAGAGAGAGAGAGAGGGGAGAGAGAGAGCGAGAGAGGGAGGGAGGGAGTGATTATGGAGATTAGCGACGCTGCGGGAATCATTTACATTAATTAATAAACATGCACGTTCATAATGTATGGTTAATACTTGTAAAAGTAACAAATTATGATTTGGGTACGTTAGGCAACATTGCAATATTATATTACCAGCGGAGTATTATCGTCAGCTAAAGTGATATTCCGTAGTCGTGATTGGATGTAAATGTCAGCTGTGTCCGGTTAGGGAATGTACACAAAGTTCACGACAGTAATTATATTAAATACATACAGCGTGCTTCATAATTCACCTCAGAATTCACCTCAACAAGTCACGTGTCACAAAGAGTCACAACAAATGTAATCACCGACAAACAGAATCCTACTCTCGAGCTTCCAGACACCTTACTTGAACTTAGCCTAGAAATACAATTAAATTACGTGTCTTATACACATTTAGAAGAAATGTTTACGGTTAGCCGTAAGATGGAGTACATAAAGGCTATAGAAATGTGTTAATTGTTGGTGTATGTCGAAGGGAAAGAGATCTAATAATTATTACAGTTGAATCATCATTACAACTCATGCCTGATGTCCCTCATGAACTACCAACAGCGATACATCTCCAACTTGTTTCCGTTAATGCACACTGTACCAAATAACGGACATTTCATGTTTTAAGTTTGCGCCCTCTGATAAAAAAATAAAATAAAAATAGAGTTCCACATATTTTAAAAACAACCAACTATACTGTCATATGATAACAGCATCGTAGCGTTCCATTGGCTTTAAAAATTAGGTTCCGAATTTGATTACAATTTTAGCATGTCACCGCTTGCGTCAAACATATGAATGTATAACATTATAGTACAGGTCCATTTACAACTTGGGTCTGTATACTTGAATCAAAGCTGGTCAAACTGATGCGGACAGGAATATCAACATATCAAACAGTAAACGTCCTATTGCCTTTCATCCGCTTTAGAAATAAGCTCTCTGGTTGTCTAACTATTTGTCTAACTATCTGAGAACCTAATCATATTGCTCCTCTGCGAGAAGACAATACATGGCCGTGACTGTTACAGAAGACTCCAACGGAGTGTGTATAGTCAGTGTTCTCTGTTGGTAGAGAATCATGAGAATGGATGTCCACATTGATGTCACTACATGGCCGTGTACGAACATCTTACGAAAGTAGCCTATCTACCTGCTTCCTCTGTGATGCAAAACGAATTCTCGTATGGGCAATAAAGCATTAACTATCTTATCTTACCTGTGTACTAAGTACTTTATGTAGTATATCATTCTGGTTTCAATACGTGATATTATACGACTGCTTCATTTGTGGGAAACACGTACATGAATAATTAATGAAGACTTTGCATGAAGCCTTCATTGAAGGCTCTCTAACATTACATAGAATGGAATGAAGTATTACAGGACATCATTGTTCACTCATCTCAATAACGTTATTAGATCATGGTGAAAAGATAGCTACATTTACATTCAGTAGAAGCATCCTAATTTTTATTTGAAACATACACCGGTATCCTTGATAGATTTTTGTTTGTACAATTGGTTTATTTCTAAATATAGGTGAAACAATCTTATATCGTCGTTTCCAATCCAAATTGAATTACCAGAGTAGCTTGATTAGGCCTATATGAGTCATGCATGAGACTCAGTGCATTTCTCATCCGGGTACTCATTGCATCCGGGTACTCAAAGCATTGTGAAAGCTTGATGGTCAGAGGAGCTACACCTGGTACACTCAACGAGATATTGTACCGACGATCATGAGGTACGGTTCCCGCAGAGAGTATAGTTCACATTCATTCTCTTTTCGAAACTACGAAAGTCGATTGATATATCATTAGACTGCATAACATGATGTTATACTTGAGGGTATTGCGACAACAATGTAAAGCATCCAAGGTATGTACTCATACCCAACAATGCACACGCACACATGCACACCCCACAATGCACACCCCACGATACACACCCCACAATGCACACCAGTGTTCTGCATATATACTGAGATGAAGGACTAAAATACCTCCACGTGAACCATATTTAAATAACAATGTCCTACCTGCCTGCAGCATGTCATTGTTAGCGAAGACCTTGTTTGCTAGAGCAGTGCTGCAAATCCCGATGAACACTCTATATGCTTGATCACTGATATAAATTCCAACAAAAAGTCCCCCAAAATACGCTACTTTGTATGCACTCCAAATCCTCTTTCACAACATCGGTGCAAGTCAACACTGTTTGTCAAATACCAGAATAATGCATAATCCACGCATACATATTGCAAAAACCTCAACTAAATTCGCTGTAATCACGAGCAGTGTTTGCAACAAAATGTCGTAATTGTAGAGCCTCGCCCAAGTATGCAGTATACGCTATTTATACCGTATCCTTTACTTGAAGTTGATATACATTACACTATGACGGAACTCGTCTTCTCGAGGGTGACCCCTGGCCTCTTGTCATCTAGACTTAGCAGGGCAATCTATATATATTAACCGCATGAGTGGATACACACAGAATTAATGTGCATGCAAAAAAATGCATACTTAATTATAATTTTGCATTGCAGAAATAATTTGTCAGCCTCTCTACCAGTCTCATTAAAAGATCATTCATTCATTCATTCATGTTGGGTTCATAAGTTTGCAGAATTATAGTACGTTATTTCTTCAGAGTATGTGGTCATCGTTGCTAATGTTCTATATTAAACATGATATCCGCTGTACTTTTGAAAACAAAACAAAATGTAATAAGAAATACTTTTAAGCACATCTATTATTATCAACTAATGAACACGTTATGCTAAAGACCACAAGCGTAGAACAAATACTATTAATGTGTCGTGTCAAGTTTTACGTATGTATATGTATATGTACTAGTATATAAGACTGAAATGCTTTATACATACATGTATATATATTTTGTACTTCATTACTCATATTGTATGTCTTGTGGGCCTGTGGCCTCTGACTTTAAATAAACATGTTTATATATATTTGTTAAAGTTAAATTTCCAGGACACACCAGGCCTCAGTTACACAAAACGATCGTAACACTACAAGAGTCGTAACTACAGGAGTTCCACAGCGCTACGGTTGTTCTGTGTAACGAGGGCCAGGACTACTTAAACAGGCGAGTTTCCTAATAATTGTATTTCATGATCAGTAGTACTAGGCATTACGATTGCTCCATAATAATTGCAATATTCTCTCCGTGATTTGATGGATACCGGTACTCACACCTACACTACACCATCTGGCACACACAGCCACAGCCGGACACGCACTCACAGCCGAATCTGTAGTCCGCATCACATACACCACTCACACTATACAAGTCAGATGGCATGATATATGACACACATACAAGCACAGATAGTTAACACAACTTAAAGGATAACCAAACCAATTCCTACCTGAATCTACATATGTATTATTAAAGCACCATTGGTAATATTTTCTATATTCAATTATGTTCAGTAAAGAAAGTATACATGCAGTACATGTACAAGTAAATCACAAACAATAACGTGAATATTTATTAAACCGGAAGTAGCTTGTTTGTGTTAGGGACGTGGCAGGGGATACCGTCATTCAATTTAAATATTCTTGTTATAGAAGATAACATATTCATTGTTGATCGGAGCCAGCAATGTCGAAAACTTCATAACACAAGTTAAGTGATTAAGTTAGTGTCAGTTTCAGCAATTCTTATTTCTAGAAACTGACTCAGGAACACTCAGTGAGTTTTAAAATCAGCTGGGTTCTGAGTACTTTCCATAAATCTTGGTCAGATGTTTCGCCACAATATTAAATCAATGCAGCAAGGTGACAACGTGAGTAAGCCAAGGACCATACAATACTTCACCAGGAAGCTGATTGACAATAGGCTGTTATCGTTGTATTTCGTAACAATATGAGTGCGGTGGATGAATGAACGCGTCAATTAAGTACGTAAGTGTATGGAGCTTTCTACAATTTGTATTTCAATAGCTTCAACAGCTTCGGCAAAGGGCAACCGAAAGAAACAGATCTAAAACGCAAAAGAAAAACATATAAATATCGTTAACCCCAAGAAGCAAAACTTGTACAATCATCAACAACCGATGATGCCATGAAGAAATCATAACCGAACCACTAGAACGTGAAGCAATGGAACAATGGTGCGTCGTATACACACAGAAGACAAAACTAACGACAATGGCCGAATGCCAACCCGGATAAGCAGAGTTCCATATCGCCAATCACATGCAATGCCAAATAACTAATCGGGATACCGGTTAATAGAAATCATAATCAGCAAATTATCCATGACTAAACGAACAAAACATCATAATAACCTGTGAAAACTACCACCAAATCAACACTTATTATTGTACCTATAATTACTCTGAATGAATAGAACTCAAAGCCAACAACATATGATCATGTTGATAATTATAATATACACTGTAGATCTACTAACATATCAATTTAACATGATTGTATTGTTTTGTAAGTCGTCATATCTTTTATATAACTATTATAAATTAAATTTATAACTAACCTCTTGTAAAACGTAAAATCACACACAACAAACATATTGACAGCAACACATGTTAAAAGTATATATATATATACATATATACA
>JAUTBZ010136810.1:0-13332 GCA_032361785.1 Lepetodrilus galriftensis | reverse complement strand
GGCGAGTAGAAATTTCATGTTTTGTTATTTATATCATTATTCGGGCGAGTACGTTTTAAAGTTAAGTTGCAACCCTGTAAGATGTGTACCACATCCGACCCAGATGTTTAAGACTTGTGACACATTTGACCATTATGTATAAAGGTTGTGACACAACTGACTTTTCATATCTGACCTCTATGGAGCAGTGTGTAAGAGTCATGATGCATCTGACTTTGTGACATATCTGACCACGATATGACATAACTGATTATGACATGTCTGGTCTCTAACAAGCACTGCTGTTTAGGGCATCTCCGGTTACCTTCAGCATGGAGATGGTTAAGAGTTGTGCATATCTGACCTTGATGTGCAAGAAATGTGACATATCTGACCTTGAAACACATAAGCTCTAACATATGACCTCTAGTGACACATCTGATCTTTAGTGACACTTGACCCCTAGTGACACATTTGACCTAGTGACAAATATGACCTCTAGTGACAAATATGACCCAGTGACATGACTGACCTCTAGTGACACTTGACTCCTTAGTGACAAATATGACCTAGTGACCCATCTGACCTCTAGTGACACATATGACATCTAGTGACATGTTTGACCTCGAGTGACACATCTGACCTCTAGTGACATGTCTGATCTCTAGTGACATGTCTGATCTCTAGTGACATGTCTGACCTCGAGTGACACATGACCTCTAGTGAGACATATCTGACCTCTAGTGACATGTCTGACCTCTAGTGACATGTCTGACTTCTAGTGACATGTCTGACCTCTAGTAACACATCTGACCTCTGTGTTTCAGGTGGACGAGGATGGCAGCGGGTCCATCAGTCTCCATGAGATTCAGTCAGCTCTGGAGACGTGCAACATCAAGCTGGCCGGCTACGAGGCCAGAGACATCATCAACAAGTACGACAAGAACAAGGACGGCAAGATAGACATGTCAGAATTTGAACGGGTCAGTTTGTGGTAACATTTTCTATTAATTTATTTTATTATTTCATCAGTCATGTGTTGTTATGATATAAAAATAATAATTATATTTATTAATTTATATATTTATTTATTTATGCCATTAGTTATTTTATTCCATGGTTTATGGGTCCACCGAGTTTGGAAAATACAGATTATTATTTTTATTATATTCCGAGGGATTTTAGAAAATTATTATTATAAATGGTGAAATTCAAAAAAAATCTTCGATTACAGCTGAAAGATTCTTGCAGCGACGTTTCTAAAGCAAGTAATCACTCGCTATACTTTAAGCAGATATGTTCCTCATTATAGATTCTTGCAGTGACATGATTTTTTAAAAATAAATAAATAAATAATCGCTGGCCATGATTCCTGTTTCAGCTTTACATTGACGAGTTCACCAAGAGGAATCATGGACTGAAGTTCAAGAAGTCTGTGGGGCCCAAGCAGGGGATCCGCAGCGAGGGTGGCACATCGGATGCCTCGTCCGCCGGAACCACGCACACCGTCAAGGAAACGGAACTGGTGGCCTTCTCAGACTGGATCAACACGTGAGCAGAACTCATTTGAGAATTAATAGTTTTAGAATTTCTATTTATAAAAAATAGAGGTGTTTATTCGTCACAAATGGATGAAAGATTCCCGCAGTTATGTGAAACTCCATAATCATTAACTCACTAACTCTACAAATTTACTTGTCGCAAATAGGTGAAAGATTCCCGCAGCGACGTTAAACTCCATATTCACTCACTCACTACAAATATACCTGCACACCGCAAAATTGCCGACGTCTGTGACGGAATATCACTTGTGTGTGGCCAGTATTATTGTATGGGAACCGATTTGTGTAAAGTTATTTAATATAATTTGTATTTTTAAATTATTTCTTTTGCAGGAGTTTGTCCAAAGACGAAGACTGCAAACCATATCTCCCTCTGACGGGAGAAAGTCTGTGTACAAAAGTTCGTGATGGAATCATTTTATGGTGAGACTAAACTTAGAAAAGCTAAAATCAACAATAAAATCGCTGCTACTGGTATAGCAATTGTGTTTTGGCATTTATAATTTTAACGAGACTTTAAATTACCACATCATCTCTTTTATTTAGAGAAGAAAAACTTGGGAGACAATCGACTGGTTTTTCTTTAATTGTTTTGAAAGACTTTGAAAATAGATATAAATAAATTAAAAAACAAGACTAAATTACCACATCATCTCTTTTATTTAGTAAGGAGAAGAAAAACTTGTGAGATGATTGACTGAATTTTTGTAATCGCTTTGAAATATGATTTTTTTTTTTTTTAATACTTTAAAGGAAACAAAAACTTGTGATGTCATCGACTGTTTTTTTTTTTTTAATGACTTTGAAAATAAATATTAAATTTTATTTTTAAAATAAATAAACAAAATATTTTACAATACCGTGTTCATCGTGTTCCTTTCAGCAAGCTGCTGAACAACGCACAGGAGGAGTTGATAGACGAGCGAGTGGTGAACAAAACCAATCTGACCGTGTTCAGGAAACACGAGAACTTGACTCTAGCCCTGAACTCGGCCCAGGCTATTGGCTGCAGCATAGTGAACATCGGCGCGGAGGACATCGAGAAGGGCAAGCAGCATCTCGTGCTCGGTCTCATCTGGCAGATCATCAGGGTGAGTTTGGAGTTGTCTGCCCTTGGGTTCTACTCCCAGTTGTCTCCTTAGCCTAAGAACGATTCTTAATAGTATGAACATACTAAAAAAAAAAAATTTAATTACAAATTGACTACGAACTGTTCATCATCATCATCATCATTATAACAGGGATCAAAATTAACACTAGACCGCTAGCCCAGACCACTTCTCCCAATGCTAGTAAAAATTCATAACATTTGTTATTTGTATCACTATTGGGGCTAGTAAGTTTCAAAATTAGTTTCTATCGCTGTTATTATCATCATCATTATTATCGTAATCTGTCCGTCTGCAGATCGACCTGCTGAGTGACATCAATCTGACACACAACCCCGGGCTGGTGCTGCTGCTGGAGGAAGGCGAAGACATCTCGGACCTCAACAAACTCTCCCCGGAGCAGCTGCTCCTGCGCTGGGTCAACTACCACCTGAGGAAGGCCGGGCAGGACAGGCAGATCCGAAACTTCAGCGAGGACATCAAGGTGGGTTGTCTCCCTTCCCATCACAGTTGTCTCCCTTCGTTTGATTTGAGGGGACCTTCCTTTCAACTTCCTTTCAAATATTCCTGCAGCGATGTTGGAACTCCATATTCACTCGCTCCTTTCAACTGTGCAAAGTGTACTAGGTTATTACATACACAGTTGTCTCCCTTGGTTTGATTTGAGGGGACCTTCCTTTCAACTGTCGTCGCAAATGGGTGAAAGATTCCCGCAGCGACGTTAAACTCAATATTCACTCCCTCCTTTCAACTGTGCAAAGTGTACTCGGAATAATTGTTAGTTCAGAATAGCGATTCATGTAGGTAAAAATAAGTAAAATAAGAATAATAAAATTAAAAGTCACTATAAAAGACATTTTTCTCCAGGATTCCGAGGCCTACAGCTACCTCTTGACCCAGATTGCACCACAAGACGCACACGTTACCCTAGCCCCTATGAGTCAGTCGGTAAGTACAGTCTGATTGTTACCCATCTGAATGTTACACTAGCCCACATGAGTCAGGAAGTACAGTCAGAATGTTACCTTGGCCCATAGAGAGAGAGAGAGAGATGCTTTATTTCCTCCAGGATTGAAGATATACAGAATATATTATAACATCATATATAAGTACAACATTACATATACGTAGACAGGAGAGGTTTGCATTCTGATACAAATTGAGAAATTATTTTAAATGTTACCGTAGCCTATATGAGTCAGTCAGTAAGTACAGGGTTAGAAGTTCCCACTCGCCCGGCAGCCCGATCCGTTTATTGTAATGTTAAAGGTATCCTACGGGCGAGTAGAAATTTCATGTTTTGTTATTTATATCATTATTCGGGCGAGTATGTTTTAAAGTTAAGTTCCAACGCTGACGTCTTATTAAATCTGTCATAGTTCCTGTTTATAACGCTTTTATTTAGATGTGGCAAATAAATACAGTCGTTGTGTATTGGTGAAATATTCCTGCTGCAACATTAAAAGGACTAATTCAATCCATCAGTCGTTGAAGTTGCTGTTGAAAAATGTAAAAAAAATCCCTGTTTGATTTCAGTTTTTTATTTTTGCAACTTTTTGTTTTCAGTTGTGAAGTCATTAAAGAGCAGAAAACAGGAGAATCTCTGCAGTATGCCTTTATCGAATTTGAAAAGGTACATGCTTTTATTTGATATTTTTATATGGGGATTTTACAAGTCGTGATATTAGCGAAAGATTCTAGAAAGCGACTTTAAACCCCAATTAAAAATAAATAAATAATAATTTATTTCATCAATATGTTTATCTATTCTCGATTCTCAGATCGCATTTAGTTTTCGTCAAAGAAAATAATAGAGCCCAATTTACCACATAAACTGATATCGGGGTTTATAATTTTTGCAATGTATAAATTAACTTGCGTGAGAATTAAGAAACTTGTCATTAACGATTCGTATTGTGTTTTCAGGAGGCAGACTGCGAAAGTGCATATTTCAAAATGGACAATGTTTTGATCGATGATCGTAGAATACATGTAGACTTCAGTCAGTCGGTTTCCCAGATGAATTTTAAGAAAGGTCAGAACATTTTTATTTATAGTTTATACTACAATCTCCCACCCTCCTATTTGCCAATGATGTTTAACGTTATAAAGAAACTCTTAAAGGCATACAATTAAACTTTATTGACATATTTCATTGTCAAACATATTTTACCTAATTGATTTGTCTACACAAATATATTGGGCAACAAGCTACATTTTTCGCATGTTCCACTGTTTTAAAATATTTTCTTCCTTTTTTTTTCTCCATATTTTCATAATAATATATTATGACAATACATTAAAACATTTTTGTTACAGGTGGAGGTCCCAACAAACCAGCTTACACTATAAAGGACAGATCAAGGAAACAAGAGTATCCTTCCTTACTTTAATTATGTGTTTTCCAACCAAAATGGAATCCATGAAATTGCTCCAGGTTTAGTATCACGTGATCATTGTTAGCGGGCTATTAACCAATCAGATTGCTTTTGTGGGTGGGCGGTAGCGCAGTGGAAGGAAGTTGAATTACATAGCCAAAGGATTACAGAGCCAAAAGCCCTTGGTTCAAATCCCAGATTCCAGCATCAATGTTCGCGAAAGTTACGTTTCTGACCAGGACTCTGTACCGTGGCAATGCAGTTATCATCCTTGTTCTGTCGCTCGACGGATATTGCAGGCATCCTCCTGTTCTAAACTGACAAGCTGGGATATAAATGAAAGCTTAAAAATTAAAATAAATTAAAATCATATTATTATTTTTTAAATGAATAAATATTTTGTCATTATTCCTTATCCGACCAGTGGGTATGATCTGGTGTTTGACGAGGGTGATGGAGGTTCTTCCTCCAAGTCCGACAAGAAGAAGAAGAAGAAAGAGAAGAAGACGAAATCAAAGAAGCATCAAAGCAGCGACAGTGATAGTGACTCGTACCATAGGGTAAATTATAATTATTATTAAAAAATAATTTCTTGTTGGTGAATTTTACAGGTCATAACTGCACATTATTCTCTTGCCTATGAGAGAGTGAAGAGTAAAATCCCTGATTTCTATTAGAATGAGAAATCCCCATGCCCCATCCTCAGCTATTCCTGTTACTCTACTTGCTGAGGGTGTGCACACATGTCCACAATATATAGAGCTAGACAGATTAATCCATAGATCGTTTAACTTAACAAGCTATAGAACATTTATTGAAGCTCTCATAATATATCTTGATTTTCAACAATAAACATAATTTTCATCAGTTTTGAAAATTGTCTGAATTCGTATTTTATTTTATTTAAAATTAAAAATAGGTTTTTAAAGCATTTTACCTCGTCCTGTGAGCGAAAGGCTCCCGCGGTTACATAAAATAATAACTACAGTAGACCTCGCGTATACCGGCCTTGGATAAACCGGACACTCGCCTATAACGGACTGAATGTGAAGTCCTGGTCTCGTCTAACGCTAATTACGGAATATGCGTATAACGGACTTCGCATATTATGGACAAAAATAGACGGTCCCAATGAGTACGTTATATGTGAGGTCTACTGTATTCCGATTTTGCATTTTACCAGCAGTCCCGTTTTCTTTGATACCGACACAACCATATTTACCTGGAGATATTTCCTGAAGCTCTCATATAATATCTTAATTTTCAACTTTGATCATTCTTTATATCCCTTTGTAAAAGTTTTCCACACTCTTTGGCAACAATCTGGCTATCGTTTCTCGAAGCTCCCTTATCCACTAATAGACCATAGCACCAGGGTTTCACTTAGGTTTCAATTTTTACGAGTCCCGGGGACGCATGGTGATATACCTTTCGCGTCCCAAGTTAGAAAAAGGGAGTCCCATGCATTTCACGTACACTCGGAAGAATTATAGTTACTCCCCTTTGCACGTAATTAAAACGTTAGTAAAATGATGAAGGATAATACAATTCTATTAGCGGATCAGAGAGCTTCGAGAAACGATACCCTGGTATTTTAGATACAATATCGTAATCCAAGAGATGTATTTGTATTTTGTAATTTTATTGATATTTTTTCTCCCCACAGAAATCTTCAAAGAAACATAAAAAGCATGCCAGAGAAAGCAGTGAAAGTCCTCCTAGACGAAGGTCAAGGTCACCATTACATTTGAAGGTGAAGGACAGACAGAGAGACAGATCCAGACAGGATGACAGACAGAGAGACAGACACAGACAGAGTCGAAGTCCAGACAGACGACATGGTGACAGCAAGAGGCACCGAGGTTCGAAGGACTTGCGGAGAGATCGAGATCGTTATAGATGAGCGACACCATCATTGTGCTGAAAGACTATATCTCCATGTTGTTCCATCATGTCACATTGCTCGTAGATCTTGCATTATTGTTGAATGATCATTGTCATGTGTATATATCAACCAAAAACCAATAAATCTTTTATATTTTACGAACATATACAATCTCTTCAATGCACTAATGCCAATAAGCATTATGGCTTCTGAATGGTTAGTTTTTAAGTTAGAATTGACTCTGAGGCATAGTGGCTAGAGTGTTGGCTTGGAACGATAGGTCGATCAAAAGAAGTTAAAAGATGGTAGTTGTTGTTCCCCTGCTTGGTGCTCAGCATTAATGGAGGAAAGCAAAGACTTGTTAGCTTGGAGTCGGTGAATGGATGTGTCTGAGTAGATATCCCTGTTCTAACTACAGAAGGATATTTTGTGAGCTAGCACCAACGGTCGGTGGAAAACCAGACTAGTTCAAGCAGGACATGTGCACTGCATACAAAACATGCCAGCCGTGATAAAAGTAAAAAAATCTTGTAAGCGGGTTTAAACCACAAATAAATAAACCAACCAGTGTATAATACAAACCTTTCTTGAAAGATGACTAGTAACTATTTTAGATGTGTCATTGCAAACCTCAGATTGCTGTATCTACCTACAAAGTCGTGATAACAAGTAAAGAATCTTGAAAGCGGTTCTAAACTCAATTCATTTTTCATAATTCATATCAGTAACTTTCAACAGGGTCTAATCTAGAGAGATGTAAGATTTAGGTGGTATATTTTTATTTAGTATATGTACATAAATATGAAAATCAAAACGAGGGTCATTCGAAACCAAAATGGTTTTATTTTGTTGTTACGACTTAACATGTACAGACAATAGTAACTTACTGCCGACAAATTATAGACACTTTCTATAGAAACCTTAGCACAGTTTTGTATTTACATGATTGAAATCTGTTCAGTATGGCTTCCTCAATATATCTCGTATGAAGAGCATCAGAAATCTCTGATGCCCAAAATGTTGCATTTCATGATTTCGTTGGTAGATGTTATACATTTCTTTCTCTTTAGATATATTTCTCCACTTCTGAAACAGAAAACATTATACCCATTAGAAGGATTTTTAGAATTGCTATATCATAGTATAGTAAGATAGTAAAAATTAATAAATAATAATATTAACCCTATCCATGCTGATGGCAACTGGAGAAGTCCTAGAGGGCAGTTTATGTGCCCAATCCAGCAGGAAGAGAGTTAAGATAAAAACAAACAAAAAATAGTTGAACCAGTTTACCATGGACAGGGTTGTAGGTATTGTCAGGGCACAAGACCATGCCTGCAGATATTTTTGTCTTTAGAAAGCAAATTCAGAACTGTGGTCCAGGATGTTTCACAAAGCACTCTAGAACACTCCAGGACACAATAGCACTCTCATTAGTGCCGGATGGCCATGTATAGCAGATTTCTATGAGAGCGCTATGGTCTCATAGTGGAAAAGAGAGTTTCATGAAACAAAACCCAGCACTTTATCTCAATTCTGTCCCTGTCTCAAGTCCCTGTTGAATGATACTTTTATCAGTGATAATGCATACAAAGAAAAACAGGATAGGATCTGTTCCACAGGACAATCATAGAACTACAACTGTGTACAAGAGGTGTAATTTCCTTTACGTATAAAGAGGTATGACTCTTTGTATGACTATAGCTCCGCCTATGATCTTTTTGTGGATCCTGATCCTGATCGTGAAAACTAAATTATATAACATTTAAACATTTTTTTAATTTTTATAAATATTGCCCTTGCCTTGAGAGTTATTTCACTTATTCCTTCTTTCCCGCCTCCTCTTCCACCTCCAGCTGCTTGGCCAAACCTTTGATTGTCTCCCCTTTCACCTCTTCATACGACAGAGGAGGAATGCCTCTTGTTTCGTAGACGGAAGGGACCACTCCCACGGTGTACACGTTCTCGGGAGAAGGAATTTTAACAATCTCACTGGGGGGAAGGTCGAAGGACCTCTTGGACTTGTGACACTTGATACACAAGCAGCAGGTCAGACAGACCATGAAGAGGAACACGAAGATGCCCAGAGCTATGGCCAGGATGAACCACAGAGGGTAGCCAAAGACGGCAAGCTTCTCCTTGTGGACTTCCTGGTCCAGAGCTTCGTGGGACTGATGCTTCACAGAGGGGTTGACCTCGTTGTCCAGCCTCTGGGAAACTGCTGAAAGGGAGGGCGAGGGGCGTGTGTGAGAGAGGGACAATTGTATAAACTGATAAGATGTTGATGAGGATAGATTAGTCTTTGGCAAAGACGTTTCCTGGCATTTTAAAAAAAATAACTTAAAATGATTTTTTTTTTAAATAATCAAATCAAGGACTAAACAATAGCGTGAGGTTCATTTGATGTTCCCTGTTGATCATGAGATACTTTTGATATGGGTGTGGACAAGGAACATAGCCATTCCAAAATTAACTAAATTAGTAAGCAAGGGAATGTAGAGACATCTTGGAAGAGGGATGCCTCAGGCACATGGTCAAAGGTATTAACATTACAAGTTGGACCAAACTGAAGAATACCAATCACCATTAAGTGTGTATGCTTTATCCCATCAAGACCAGTCGTATGGAATGCCACATCTCCCATGTAGGGAAGGATGCTTGGACTGGGCAAGGCGTCGTTGCCATTGTATTATATATAATGGTGTAATGCCAATAATGTTAGGAAGTTAGTGTTCTCTGTCTACAACTTACTAGGGTTGGGGCTCGTGTCAATAGAGGTGGCTGGATCTACTGTGGAAAAGATAACATGCAAATACGCTTAGAATAGAATATAGCATGCACAGGTTATACAATGAAATGACATTCTAATACGGAAGGGCAGGCTATAATATACTCAACGAAATTAATTAAAGACCATCAACCTTTTGGGACATTGTCATTTACATTTTTGCTTTATTTTAACAGTTTCAAATTTCCATACTTCTACAGGCTCCAGGTACTCTTCAAGAACTTGCAGACACATTGGAAGAAGAATGGACCAGATTCTTCAAGCCAAGTTCTGAAATTTGGTAGTTAAAGATTTCCCACAATGTCCCTTAATTTATTTTGTTGAGTATACATGCAACGTAGGGAGGAAAGCACGTGCCTATAATACATGAAAGTTGCTAGTGATGGAACCGGAAGTCATCAACTTACCTGGTTTGGGTTCTTCGACTGTCGTCATGTCTACAACTGAATTGATGCATGCAAATATCAGTATCAGTGTCGAAATGGGGGTTTAAATGTTTTACATTTTTAACAACCGTTTTGGAAAACAATTAATTTGGGGGCCTAATCTCGAAATGTTCTTACGAACTTCTTAGCCTAAGAACAGTTCGTAGCCATACTATAAGAATCGTTAATAAGAACTGTTCTTAGGCTAAGAAGAATCTTCGAGAATATGTCCCTGTTCTGCAGAATTCCTTTTCTGTGTGATATCAGTTATTCCCCATGTTTTCTTTTTATTGGATGTTGTTTGTGTCAATCAACGTTTATAGAAAAAAAATTTTACTTTATTGTCTATAATATCATGGCTGGGCAACAGATTCATGGTATGTTTATTTTCTATATAAATAATTACATCGTTGCAAAGCGAAATTAGTATTATCAACCCCAAAGAAAGAGGGATGGAGGAGGAGGAGGAGGAGGAGAGAGAGAGAGAGAGATGAAGGAACGGAGGAGAGATATGGAGGAGGGGGAGGTAGGGGTGGATGGGGGTGGGGGGGGGGGGGTGGGTGGGTGGAGAGAGACGCCTACATACCATTTTGACACTGATCCCCATAGTAACCATCAGCGCAGACACATGTAGGTTTTCCATATGCAACTTCACAGCGTCCTTGGTTCTGGCAACTTGGTTCACAGACAGCTGAGAACGGACAAATACATGTTTTAAACAGCCCCAATTAAACTATAAAGTGCAGTGCTGGGCCCCTATTCTGGATACATCATGAGAGTTTCATGTTCCTTATCAGCTTATGTATACCAGTATAGACAGTCGTTGAATGGTTATGATTCAAAAGAACCAACATGGATTTTTCAGACGTCTTTTAACGTTGTAAGTTTGCAACTAGAGATGTTTCTCTAACGATTCTCTCAAAATGATTGGTCAAATTTGGATAGTGTGAACGATTTATTAGTAGGCTATACGTATGTACCGCGCTATCATATGCCTAATCTTGAGTTAACTCCATGTGAATGCAACCGGAAATGCCATAAAGAGCAGTGTCTGTGCCTAATCCAGCAGGGAGAAAGCCGAAGAAACCAGGGGCCGATGCTGGAGCTCAAACTTTTGAGTTGAGCATGAAATTCTACTCAACAAGTTTCGTAATCTCAGGACATTAAAACCTACCAATTTCACAGAGGTCCCCGGCGAATCCCTGACGACATTCGCAGAATTTCTGCCCCTCTCTGATGATCGCTACGCCGCCATTGTAGCACGCCCTGATCGGGATCCGGACGGGGCCGTCTCCCATGTGGTCGTGGGCGTGGTCGTGATCGACGTGTGGGTGGGAGTGGACGTGACCACCGTGGGCGTGCACGTGGTTGTGTGGGTGGGGGTGAGGGTGGTCGTCGAGGTGTGGTTCGTCGTGTTGGCTGGGGCCTTCCTGTTCTTGCTCTTGTGGTGGTTCTTGTCGGGAAGGATTGGAAGGGAATTCCGGTTGCATTGGTCCCATTCCAACTAGAAATATATCATAAAACTATACTGTATAGTTCTAGGTACGTATACATAATATACAATATTACGTTAGCTTTGTTCAATTATTGATGTGGCATTTTTAAGGTACTATTAACAATTGTATACACAAAACTACAGCCTTGTTTATAAATATGTAAGGACTAAAACGATTACAATATAACTACATGTATTACGAATTATATACTACTATTAGTCTACACGACTAATGTTTATATGACTAATTATTATTATTATTATATTTATTTCTCTTTCAGAAATCTATTTTTGTTTTATTATTATTTATTTTTGGTTGACATAACCGACCTTCTGGTGATGAGCAGAGGTTGCCCAGGGCGTTGAGAATGCTTGACAGCATCCTCCTTGTGATGATCACTTTCATGCCTCTGCCACAGGCCATCTCGCCGGCCATGATACACGGCCTTAAGCGACGACCTTCACTGCAACCAACACCACATCAAAGTAGTCAACCAGGAAGTTGCCTTTCCGTCGCGATCGTGATAAGATAGCTGTCTGTAAACTGTAGCAGTATATACAGTTGTCATCCTTTTTTCGTCGGTACCAGTCGATGCTCGCAGGTTTGCTGCAGCACTCTAGTTGCCTTTCCGATGCGATTATGATAGGATAACTGTTGTATATACTGTGGTAGTGAATGGTATCCTTCGTTTGTCGGTACCAGCCGGTGCTCGCAGTTTTGCCTCAACCCTATGTGTTGTGCATGTAACACAGTTGCCTTTCCATGATAGGATAACTGTCCGTATACTGTCGTAGCCGGTGCTCGCAGGTTTGCTGCAACAATGCGCTACATGTGTTGCAGGTAATCTAGTTGCCTATAATAGGATAGTTGTCTCTATACTGTCGAGTAAATGCTATCCTTGGTTAGTCGGTACCAGCCGGTACTCGCAGATTTGCTGCAACACTGCGCTACATGTATTGCATGTTCCTCCGGTTGATATGAATGAAATATTTCAAAAGCGGCTCTAAATTACAATTAAAACAAATTTACAATCAAACAAAAAACATTACAGGTCTAATACGATGGCGAGATATATTCCCCGGACCCGGGCCCGACTTCCGGTTAATTTCTTCGGACCCGGACCCAATTCCCGACAATCTGAATGGCCTATATACATGACTCAAAACCAGAGTCAATCAGATAGCCGGGAATTGGGTCCGAATCCGAGGATAGACCACAAGTCCGGGTCCTGTTTCTCTAGTCCGTAAAATAGACACCCCCCCTCCTCACCCCACCCCCACCTATTACGACTTCATACTTGTTGTAATTCTAGTCCTACCTGCAAATCCTGCGCGCCACGATGGGGTTCTGAGGGTTGAAGACATCATTTGGTGTGGCCAGAATTCCGACATTCCGGAAACATCGGGTAATTCCGACTTCCAGGATTCGCTGACATTGTTCTGCTTCATTTACTGAATGTAATGAAATCAGCGTTGATTACAGTATAGTATGTTCCATTGCAGGAAATACATAATTTAAATAAGTTGTTCATGATAATAATGATACCTCCCATTGGATGTGCATCCAAGCCATTTTATCATTCGTTTGAATGCGCAGGTAGATTTTGATTCTAGCAGACACTGTAATCAGTTTAACCCTTTAGAAACTACTGTACTCATTAAAAAGAAGAAGTTTTATTAGGTAAAACTACATGTATATTTACAAATAAAT
>JAUTBZ010136799.1:0-13334 GCA_032361785.1 Lepetodrilus galriftensis | reverse complement strand
GAGCGTGAATGAGCGGTTTGACTGGATGTTTCATTATTAATCTGCCAATAAAGACCGCCATATATTTTTTCAAAGCGCGGGTCAGCCAGTTGACCAATCAACATGGGTTTTCCAGCAGAATCAAAGTTTAGCCGCGCGGCAATCTGGGTAATATATGTATCAAGCTCAGCGCTAATCCGCCGTTCTACATGTCTTTCAAACAGATAAGTCAGGACAAACCCCGTCAACCCCAGCGCAACAAGAACCGTAATCGCCTGAATGACCAAAAGCCTGAGCTTCAAAGAATGCCATGTCATAAGATTTTGCCTTTATGACTCACTGTTCACAATGGCATAACCAAAGCCACGCCGGGTTTCGATCAGACCACCACCCAGCTTGCGGCGCAGCCTACCAACCAGCACTTCAACCGCATTGGATTCGCGCTCTTCATGGTCACCCTGAAGATGTTCCGCCAATTCTTGTTGCGGTATCACTCTGTCAGAATGGTACATCATATAGGATAACAGGCGGTATTCCTGCGGTGTAAGCGTTTTGGGAACACCCTTCACCGTCACGCGCATTTGGCGCGGATCCAGCTTAATATCACCAATAATAATAGCAGGGGTCGCATGTCCAGCCGAACGGCGAATAATAGCGCGTAACCGCGCCAAAAGTTCATCCATTTCAAAAGGCTTGGGGAGATAGTCATCTGCACCAGCGTCAATCCCCTCAACACGCTCACTCCAGCTACCACGCGCTGAAAGAACAAGTACAGGAAAAGAACGGTTATTATCGCGCCATTTTTTAAGAATGGTCAGGCCGTCCATATTCGGCAGTCCAAGATCAAGAATAACTGCGGCATAGTCTTCGGTATCCCCCTTAAACCAAGCCTCCTCACCATCACTTTCATGATCAATTATATAGCCTGAATTGCCCAGAGTTTCACGAACATCACTGACAATACGCGGTTCATCCTCAACAAATAAAATGCGCATCAGTCCCGCTCCACCTTAATAATTCTGCCTGTTCGGGCATCTACTTCCATCTCCAGAACATGCCCTTTTTTATTAATATACTTAAACTCATAGATAGGGATGCCATGTTCCATTTCAAATTCCGTTTTTATAATTTCCCCCTTAATAAAGGGGCGGACTTTTTTTAAAACATCCATAAAGGACAAAATTTTACCAGACTGGCGTTGACGGTACACTTCCTTATGCTTGCTTTTTTTAAATTTTTTTTTGGAATGGTCAGAATAGGCAATCGTGACTGTCCCAATCAGGACAATACTGAAGGTCAAGAGCGTACATGTAAAATAAATTAAAGTAAGGGATCTTTTTGTCATATATCCCATTCTATAGCACAGAACATGACAAAAAGCTGAAAATCTCTATCAGCACTCTGTCACAGCAGCTGGCTTATAGTGGCCTTATCGTCATCACTGATGATGGCAAACTTAATCAGGAGATACACAATGAAAAATCTTATTATATTGGCAGCTTCAACGGCAATGTTGGCTCTCTCTACACCTGCTTTCGCCAGTTCTAATGTAGAAGGCTGTGCTGCGATTAAGGGTGAATGGATGAGTGAAGAAGCTATTAAAGGCAAAGCCACTGAACTGGGCTATGAAGTAAGACGCGTTAAAAAAGAAGATGGCTGCTATGAAGTCTATGCCATTGGTAAGGATAAAGCCCTCGTTGAGATTTATATGAATCCTGTCACCGGCGATGTTGTTAAAATCAAAAACAAGTCTTAACCCTATGAAAGCACAGGAAAACTCATCTGCCGTTGGCCGCGATATGCGGCCAGCCAAGATTAAAGTCTGGGATATTCTGGTGCGCTTTTTTCATTGGTCTCTTGTGTTGGCCTACATCCTTGTATGGCTGACCTCTGAAATGTGGGAAGATGCGCATAATTATATTGGCTATTTTATTGGCGGCCTCTTGGCTATCCGTATCATATGGGGACTGATTGGTACAAAATATGCCCGTTTTACCCAATTCATCTACCGCCCCTCAACAGTTATATCCTATCTCAAGGATAGTCTGGATCATAAGGTCAAACGCTATATCGGGCATAACCCTGCTGGCGGTGCTATGGTCATCGCGTTATTACTATCGCTGATTGGTGTTACCCTGACTGGTATTATGATGACAATGACTGCTTTTTTTGGCCTTGAATGGGTCGAAGAACTTCATGAGGCTGCTGCCTTCTTAACCCTCATTCTTGTTGGCCTTCATCTTGCGGGTGTTATTTTTGCCAGCCGTGAACATAAAGAAAACTTGGTCAAAGCCATGATAACAGGCAAGAAGCGTCCCTAATCTAACACTCTTTGCCCCCATAATGGGGGCATTTTTTTGTGTCATCCTTCTAATTCATCACGAAGGGAGACAGGCCAGAGAGCCGGGTTTTGATCGGGACATCCGGGCTTTTGCGCGGCGGATAGCCTGCAACGGCGTTGGCAATCGCCGCGATATGGTCTGGGGATGAGCCGCAACAGCCGCCAACCAGATTAATCAGGCCGTCCTTTGCCCAGCCTTCCAGCAAAGCCGACATTTCGTCGGCGGTCTGGTCAAATTCTCCCATTTCATTAGGCAAACCTGCATTTGGGTAAGCACTGAGGCGGAAGTCTGAAACAGCCGAAATTTCAGCAATAAGCGGGCGCATATCCTCGGCGCCAAAAGCGCAGTTCAGGCCAATGGCAAAGGGCCGTAAATGGCGCATCGAATAGAAAAATGCCTCTGGCGTTTGCCCTGACAAATTCCGGCCTGACATATCTGTTGCCGTGCCTGAAATAATGATTGGCAAAGTGATGCCCAGTTTTTCAAAGGTTTCCAGCGTGGCAAAACCAGCCGCCTTTGCGTTGAGGGTGTCAAAAATAGTTTCAATCATAATGATGTCCACGCCGCCCTCAATCAGGGCTTCAACCTGCTCGCCATAAGCCTTGACCAGTTCATCAAATGTTACATTACGAAAACCCGGATTATTCACATCTGGCGAGATGGAAGCAGAGCGATTGGTTGGCCCAACAGCCCCTGCCACCCAGCGCGGCTTGTCAGGATTTTGCGCGGTGACCTCATCAGCCAGCGCCCGCGCCAGCTTTGCTGCCTCAAGGTTAATCTCATAGGCCAGTTCTTCCATACCATAATCGGCCATGGCAATGGTTGTGCCGTTAAAGGTGTTGGTTTCAAAAATATCAGAACCAGCGTCCAGATAAGAAGCATGGATTTCGCGAATAACATCAGGTTTGGTCAGCACCAAAAGGTCATTATTGCCCTTTACATCGCTTGGCCAGTCCTTAAAACGATCCCCGCGATAGTCTTCCTCTTCCAGCTTATAACGCTGGATCATGGTGCCCATTGCGCCGTCCAGCAACAAAATGCGCTCATCGGCGGCTTTATAAAGCGCTTCAATGCGCTGCTCACGGGTCATGATATTTCCTTTGTTATTTACACTGTTTGAGGCTGGCTGTGATGGCGTAACCGCTGATGTTTCTCTGGCTGCGGCATGAGCGGCATGGGCTGCTCCAATCACAACAGAGGAACCACCACCACTATTAGAAGCCAAGGCAGGAGCGCCTGCCCCGCGCTCAGTCCGCGGCTTCAGCCTGCGAGATGTTGTTTGCTTTTTCTTCTTTTTATGCTTCGCCATTTGCCACTTCCTTTACTCACTAAAACCTACAACCTCAATTATTTTACTACTTTCTGGATTTGCATTCTTTTACCGATAAAAACAATCATAACAATTAAAAATGCAAACCCTATCATTTCATTTGTAATCTGTTCTTTCAACAGAACAGCCGATACAATAATCGTTATAAAAGGTTGCAAAAGTTGAACCTGACTAACCCGTGTAATACCACCAAGTGCCAGCCCTTTATACCATAAGAAAAAACCAAAGAGCTGGCTCACTAAAGCAAGATATAAGAACCCGGCAAAAACACTTAATGTTAAGTCATAATCCCCTGTTTTAGGGGCATAAAACCAGGCTGGTATAACAATAAAAGGTAATACAAGAACCAAAGCCCAGCAAATTGTTTGCCAGCCACCAAGCTCTTTAGATAACGCCCCACCAACAGCATAGCCAATTGAAGCGCTCACAACAGCACCAATTAATGCAACATCTCCAAGTTGAAAGCTTCCCAAAGAGCCGCCAGACTGCACCAAACTAAAAATAATCACACAAAGACTACCTATACCACCAACCACCCAAAAACCCAAAGAAGGACTTTCATCTGAAATAAATGCCCCCATAATTGCAGTTCCCAATGGTAAAATACCCAGAACGACACCACCATGAGAAGCAGGAACCGATTGCATAGCCCAAGATGTCAGGACTGGAAAACCAATCACAACGCCAAACGCAACAATTATCAATTGCAATATCTGTCGCCGATTAGGGAACGCCTCTTTGAAGAAAAATAAAATTAGTCCAGCTATTAATGCAGCTAAAACAGCCCGTCCCAAGCCAATAAAAACAGGGTCAAAATATGGGCTAATATAACGGGTTACAGGCAAAGTTAAGCCAAACGCAGAAACACCAAGAAAACCATATACCAAACCCCGTGTTTCATTGTTCATGCTCTTTCCTAACACATCTTCACCAGGCTGATAAATTGCTCGTAGCTTTTGGCTTTTTGGCCGGATTTTGCCTGGTCATCACGCACCTTGGTGATAAAGGGTTCATATTTAAAATAGACCTGCGAGAACAGGTTTGCTGAATAATCGCGGACAATATCCATATCATAGACATTATGCCGAATCCCCAAGCCAATTTGTTCTATAGTGCCAAGCAGCTCTTCAACTTTTGTCTTGCTGCCTAGGCCGCCAACAGTAAAAAGATATCTCAAATCTGTGTCTTCCAGCACCTGCTTGACGCTGTCCCGTTTCATTGAAAACTCTTCATCCAGCTCCCGGCCTATCTGCCTCACCTTATTTTGGACATCGCTGCACATAGTCATTGTCACTTCTTTTCTGTGACGGACACGCTCGCCCTCAATAGAACCATAAATGCCCTTGAGCTGCGCCAAAATAAACAACATGCCAGAGACACCAGCCAAAACACCATAAGCCATCACCTTAATGGATAATTCCCAAGGCTGGCTTTCAACAAAGAAAACCGCAAACACGGTTAAAACAACAACCAAAAGATAAAGGCAGCACACCTTTAAAAAACGAAACATCACAGTTCTCCCGCCAAGAATAGAATGATTTCTTAAAATAATTTCCAACTATAGACTAAACCTCATAAGGAAAGGCGTTTACGCCAAGCCGCCATAGCCTACTAATCAGGGGTTACCTTGGCTAAAAAAAACCAAGATCCCTTATGAGAATCGGCATTATAGACCAGCTGAAAATAAAGGAAACCTCTTTTTCTTGCCAGAAAGCGGAAAAACAGGGAATTTCAATTCATCCTTTATAGTATAGCAACATCTCCTTTTGCATCACCACCGGGCTTGTCCCCTTGATCCGTTCTGAAGGTTTTAGGCTTGACAAGATGCTTGTTATCGCGCTTTACCATTCACAGAATAGATCGCTGGAATAAATTCAACGATAACGCTAGTGGGGGTAAATTCAGAATTTTTATGAATTAAATTGCCCTGACAAAAAAAGTACCTATTCAGTCGGTTCAGACTTAATCCCCAACATTGAGCAAATGGCAAACACCAAATCTGCGCGGTTCAGGGTATAAAAATGAAATTCGCTAATCCCTTCATCCACAAGCTCCATAACCTGCTCGGCACAAATAGCCGCCCCGACATAACTTTGCGTTTTTAGGTCACCTTCAAGGCCATCAAAGCGTTGCTCCAGCCATTTTGGCACCCGCGCGCCAGTCATTTTGGCAAATTTGGCAGCCATCTTAAAGTTCACAACGGGATAGATGCCAGGCGTGACAGGAATATCAATGCCAGCTGCCTGCACCTTGTCCAGATAGCGCAAAAAATCTTCATTCTCAAAAAAGAACTGGGTAATGATGCGGTCTGCCCCAGCATCAACCTTTCGCTTTAACCAATCAATATCAGCTTGACTATTTGGGCTTTCAGGATGCTTTTCCGGATAACCAGCTGTAAACACGGTAAAATCGCCAATTTCCTTAATGCCCTTAATCAGCTCTATGGAACTTTCATAACCATCAGGATGCGGCTCAAATTTTGTACCAACCCCGCCAGGAGGATCACCGCGCAAGGCCACAATATGCTTCACACCCACCGCCTTATAGTCTTCAATCACCTCATTAACTTCTGCTCTAGATGCCCCAACACAGGTCAGATGCGCGACAGGCGGAATATCTGTCTCTGCCAACATACGGGTCACGACCTCATGGGTACGCTCACGGGTTGAACCGCCAGCCCCGTAGGTAACGTCCATAAATTGCGGCCGCAAAGGTGCCAGCCGGTTCACAGCATCCCATAGCTTCTCTTCCATTTTCTCCGTCTTGGGTGGAAAAAATTCAAAAGAGACCTTAATCTCATGGTCTGGCAGTTGCCGACTTTTCCTGTTCCTCATTGCTCTTTTCTCCTGCCCTTTTATTATTTTTTAACTTATTTTTATTTTATCGTTTTTGTCCTTGCCAAAGCGAGACGGTCAGCTTGTCACCATTCTGCTCTGGGTCAGGTGCTAATAACCTGTGATCCTTGACCTCAAGCCCTGCCTCATCCATCCATTGCGCCATTTTTTTATCGGCAAAGCCAAGCCGTCTATGCGCGTGTTTTTCCCTTAAAAAATCAAGGTTATGACTGGCAAAATCGACAACCAACATTTTCCCGCCTGGCTTTAAAATTCGCGCCGCCTCTTGCACCGCTCCAGAAGGAACATCAAGATAATGCAGCACTTGATGAAACACCACCGCATCTGCTGCCATATCATTTAGCGCTATGTCACACAATTCTCCTTGGCGAAGCTGGCAATGTGACAACCCCGCATTGGCAAGGTTATCTCTGGCATAAGAAAGCATATCCTTATTTAAATCAAACCCAATGCCTTGTTGATAGAAAGGGGCAAAGAGCTGCAAAATTCTGCCCGTTCCTGTACCCAAATCTACAAACAAGTCAAACGGCTCTATAGTTTCATTAAAACATCCCATCATTTCAAGCATGGCCTGCTCAACTTGCTCTTCAGCTACATGAAAAGAGCGTATCTTATGCCATTGCGCAGCATTTTTTTGAAAATAGAGCTGTGCCTTTTCTTTCCTTTGTAACCGAACCTGCGCCGCCCGCTGCCTATCTGCGGCCAACACCCCTTTACTGTCATCAAGCTGGCCTAATATCGTGCGAATAGCGGCAATGTCAGGCCTTTGCGCCGATTGATATTCATCAACAAGCCGGTAATAAACCCAACTGCCTTCCTGATAACGCTCTGCCAGCCCACTTTCGAGCAATACTTTTAAATGACGTGAAATACGGGGCTGACTTTGCTCTAACACTGCTGTTATATCCTTGACGCTTTGTTCTCCATGGGACAATAATACAAGCAGCCGCAATCTTGTTTCTTCCCCTGCGGCTCTTAAGGAACTCAACATATCTTCTAAAGATATCTTCTTATCTAAATCATGCACTCCTCGTCCGCGCTCCCTCTGCTCCCCAAAACTCAATCCAGAAAGATATAAAGATTTCTTTATATGATGTAAAGAGTGCAAGACAACTTTATTCATATCATCATCAAAAACAAAAAATGCATTCCCTTGCAAAAGCGGCGCAGCGAACTGGTGGAGAGAGGCCAATGGTGACTTGATTTATGAAGAGAGGTCTATAGGATTCGCAGAACCTACCTCTTGATAGAAAGCCGCCTGCCTATGTTCCAGCATCAAAAGATTGTGTTCCTTGACCGTGAAACCCTTGCCCCTGAAATAAAACTGCGCAAGCCGGGGGTTGGCCATGACTGGCAGGAATATGGCCTGACCGCGCCCGATCAAGTACTGGCGCGACTAGAGGGGGCAAGCGTTGCCATTAGCAACAAGGTTGCGCTGGATGCTGATACTTTAAAGCAGCTTCCAGACCTTAAAATGATTGCTATCGCAGCCACGGGGACAAATATGATTGATCTAGAAGCCTGTAAAGAGCGCCGCATTGTAGTCAGCAATATCACAGATTATGCAGGCCATAGCGTGCCTGAACATGTGTTTTCCCTTTTGCTCATGTTGATGCGTAATATTAAGGGTTATGAGGCTGACATTCAGGCTGGGACTTGGCAGCAATCTGGAAAGTTTTGCTTTTTTAGCCGTCCTGTTCATGACCTGCATGGCAAGAGACTGGGGATTTTCGGCCGCGGCGCTTTGGGGCAAGCTGTTGGCACTATGGCACGCTGTTTTGGTATGGATGTTGTGTTTGCAGGACGCAAGGGGCAAACCAGCGTAAAGCAAGGCTATCTGCCTTTTGAACAGGTGCTTGAAACTGCTGATGCCCTCACCTTTCATATGCCGCTTGTGCCAGAAACTGAAAATCTGATTAGCACAGCAGAATTTAACAAGATGGCACAAAAGCCTGTTGTCATTAACACAGCGCGCGGTGGTATTATTGACGAAACAGCGCTTGCTACAGCCCTTAATAAAGGACAAATTTCGGGGGCTGGCGTTGATGTTGTTACTGCTGAACCCCCTGCTTCTGACCACCCTTTTATGAGCCTGGCCAAACAGCCAAATTTCATTCTGACGCCCCATATGGCCTGGGCCAGCCATGAAGCCATGCAAACATTAGCGGATCAACTGATTGATAATATTGAAGCCTTTATAGCAGGCACGCCGCGCAATATTGTGTTTCCTTAATTCCCTAGCTTTGTCTCAGAGACTGCTCCTCTGTGATTTAATATTATGTAATTGCCCCCATTGCGATTTATCACAACAATTCCCATATCCTACTCAAACCAGAAACAATGCCAGATCACAAGAGAAAGTGGCTTGCCATAAATGCCCCACCTTTTGTGATTTAGTATAACACCAGTTCTCATAAGGGATCTTATTTTCTTCGTGAAGGCAATCCCCAATTGGTGGGGTCTGGCGGCTTGGCACAAGAGTCGCGCCTTATGAGATTTAGTATAAGAGGCACGCCTCTTAACAACCAACACATTAACAACCAACACAAGGGAGTAGAGAGAAATGATTGAATTTTTACCACAAAGCGCAGGCAAGGCAGTTGGCATTAAAGTGAGCGGCACACTGACCCATGAAGATTATCAAAACACCATCCCCAAACTTGAAGACCTGATTAAAGAACATAGCAAAATCAATATGTTGGTTGAAGTTGGCAATCCGCCATTTGACCATATGGAGATTCGCGCCATGTATGATGATGCCCGTTTTGGCATTCCGCACCGCAATGATTTTGAAAAATTTGCCATTGTCGGCGATCTCCCGGTTTGGGCTGACCTTGGCGCTTCTATTGGTTCGTGGTTTACCACAGCGCAAATAAAAGAATTTACCCCCGACCAAAAAGACAAGGCCTGGGAATGGATACAACATTAGGAGCTTGATTAGGGGTTTGCTAAAGCTGGCTCAAGATTGACTTGTCAGTAATCTTGTCATCTTCGACCAGCATGAAGGCTTTCGACAGGACAATAGACAAGCCAGCGTCACCCTCAAACGGCAAGAACGGGATAGACATGCTCTTGCCTGACCCACGGCCTGGGACAATACACAAATATTTATTATTGTCCCCAAACAAAATATTGCCGCTACCAATGTGAATTTTATAGCGGTTCAGCTTACCCTGCACAACCAAGAAGTTACCCTTGATCTGCACCACATCTCTAATTTTCAACCTTGGTAACAGGCTTTCAAGCACAGCCTTTCTGGTCAGGGCAATCTGGCTTAAATCACCAAAAGAATAATTATGCCAATAGTCAGTATAGTGTCCCCGCGCCTGGCCGCCATCTTGCCATTGCGGATCATTGCCTATTGAGCAAACAGCCACAAACAAATCTACATCACGCATAATTTCCGAAAAAATCAAAGGCGGAATTTCCGTCATGCCCAGCTCTTCACCGCCACTTTTACGAAACCGTATCTGGTCAGATGCCAGATAAAGCGCAATGCCTGAAGCTGAAAAATTTTCTGGTTCTGCAAAATGATCATCATCACCAGGATGATCCACCCAATATTGCGCCTCAATATCAAAGGCTGGAATTTTTCGTGCTGCGTAGCCCCCACCACCATCAAACTGGCCGCACAAGGCATAGTCCCAATGCCGCGCCTTGGCAACCGCATCAAACTGGTGCTGCTTTAGAATATGCCCTGCCATCCTGTTTGAATAATGGTCTGTTCCCCTTTCAGCATCTGTCACAGTATAGATTTCGCGGTGAACCTGCTTGAAAGGCTGCTGAATTTCCAACGCTTCCAGCCGTTTTCGCCAGCCCAAAACATCCTCTACCTTGGCTAAAATTGGATGCCAGAGCGAAATTTCTGCATCCTTTGCACACTGAGCAGGTTTGCCATCAACATCCTGCCAGCCACCATCATGCCACAACGCCGCCCGATCGTCATCAATCAGCCAGAGTAATTTATGCGCAATTGTACTGACAAGGCCGTGGCTTAGATAATATTTTTCAAAGGTCTTTATATCCCAACTTATCGTCTCAAAATAAAGGCTTTCAATACGCACAGATTGAGCCATTGCACTTTGCCCGATTGCCTTTGCTGTTTTTTTAGCTTCCTTCAGTTTTTCAGTAAGCGGCCTTGAGCTTTTAATAAAGGCAGGAGCCGATTTTTGGCTTTGTCCATCTGGTTTAAGCCATTGCTGCTGCACAGTACCATGCCCAACCAGCCTTAACACCAACTCCCAATCCTTAAATTTTATCCTTTTTTCTCCATCCACTAAACCAAAATCTGAAATGCTCATCTCTTCTATCTGGAGTGATGTCAGACCGCGCTCGGTGGCTTGCTGATCCAAATATTTCTGGATGGTGGCGCGGCTGCTTTTATGCTTGACCCGCATTTTGAGCCGCGACAAATGACTGATACCATGAAGCCCTTTGGAGTTGGCAAGCGTATAAACCCCCGCATTGCCAACAACAGGCAAGGCCGGGCCAATATCAGGAATTTTCAGGTAACATTTCTCCGTCAGCGTTGCCACCACCTGTAGAGATTTTTGGTCAGAAAATTGCACCATTGACCACATCATCCCCTTTGCCAAAAATTTATTATGTTGCTCAACCAGCGAGGGACGATAATAGAGGTCACCGCCAAACCCATCAATATTTTCACGGTTATCAAAAGCATTAATCTCGGCAGTTTTTTCCAGCCATTTCACAAGCATTTTTTTATAATGCGTCTTGCCAATGGCCTCTATACTTGTTTCCAGCTCGGTAAAAAATTTCTTGGGAGGCTTTGTGCTGGTGCTCCTTTCCAGCTTCTTAAAACAGGCATTCCATAAAAAACGCTGTTCCTGCTCCATTTTATCTATATCTTTGCTGATAAGGGCTGCAAAGGCACCTTCTCCCAACTCATAAGATACAATCTTCTTGGGAACAGGCTTTTTCTTTTGCGGAAGCTTCATATTTCTGCCCTCTAATACATCTGAAACTATGTTGTATGTCTTCTTAATCTCGGAATGATATGATATCCCCACATTATCCCCAAACTGATCCCACATCTCTTTGTATGCCATGAGCTCCTTTTGAGCCAGTATTTGCGCCAGATCATTTTTCAAGCTCTCTGCCAAGCCATTTTTCTGGACATATTTTTTCAATTCTCTGGAAAGAGAAATAAGCGGCCAGTCCCCGAACGAAAGTCTTGGATCTCCTCTTGCCGTAGAAAAAAACAGCCAAAATAGTTTGGTAAAATCAGTTGCCTGAAATTCAATACGTGTTCTCATCAACATGGCGACAAGGCACACACCAATTGTAGCTGGCGTTTCCAAATGAAAGCTCCCACCCTTTGAGCTATCTTTCTGTGTCTTGGACTGTCCTGAAATACGTTCAATCAAAAAATACAAAAAATCCAGTTTTTCTCGCCCTTTCAAAGACTTTAGCGTCTCATAAGACACCACATCTTTCAGGTCTAATCTGCCATGCTTATAAACCCCTTGATCATGCGCCATCACATGAACCACAATTTCCTCTAGCAAGGCTTCAAACTGTTCTTGTTGCGACACTTGTTTCTCCCTTGTTTCCTAAAGCTGGCTCAATATCGTGGCGTCAGTGATCTTGTCATCTTCGGCCAGCATGAAGGCTTTGGACAGGACAATAGACAAGCCGGTATCGCCTTCAAACGGCAGAAAGACCTTGGCAAGGTTTTTATCCTTACCGCGACCAGAGACGATGCAGAGATATTTATCGCCAGGGGCAATCAAGATATTACCGCTGCCAATATGGATTTTATAGCTATGGCGCTTGCCGTACACCATCAAAAACTTACCCTCAATATGGGCAACATCCTTGATTTTTAGGCGCGGCAACAAGCGTTCCAACACTGCCTTGCGGGTCTTGGCCAGTTCATTCAAATCACCAAAACTATAGCTTTGCCAATAATCACGATAATCTGGCCGCTGATTGGGGCCGCCGTCCTGCCAAGTCGGATCATTACCCACCGAGGCTACGCCAACAAACAAATCCACATCACGCATAATTTCGGAAAATATCAGCTTTGGCACATCAATCAGAGCCACGGCCTCCCCTGCCTCATCGTTAAAGCGCAGCTGGTCAGTAGCCACATAAAACCAGATACCGGCATCGTTAAAGCTGTCCTGATCGTCCAAAATTTCATCAATCCAGAACTGGGCTTCCAGCTTACAAGAGGGCAAAGCCTTGCGGGCTATTTCACCATCACGGCCATCATCATAAGCCCCAAGAAGCGAATATTTCCAGCCGCGCAAGGCTGAAAGACTGTTAAACTGATGCTGCTTGAGGAAATGCGCCGCCATACGGTTGGAATAGGTGGCTGTATTGGTTTCAGCTTCTGTAAGCGGATAAACCTCGCGATAAGCCTGCTTGAAAGGCTGCTGAATTTCCAGTTCCTCCAAACGGTCGCGCCAAGCCAAAACCTCTTCTGTTGTGCTTTCTATGGGATGCCAGAGCGTAAAAGTTACCTCTTTGCTGGCTTGCACTGCCTGCCCCGTCACATCCCGCCAGCCACCCTCCATATAAAGCGCGGGCGCGCCATCCAAATTCCAGATCAGTTTTTGCGCTATTTGGGAAACCAGACCATGATGAAGATAGTATTTCTCAAAATCCTCAGCGTTCCAGCGCATATCTTCGACATAAAGACGATCAATGCGGTCGCGCTGGGTGGTTGAAGCCTTTTTCAGTTCGGCAGCGGTGGCGCGCAATTTTTTCAGTTTTGCCATAAGCGGCTTGCTGTCCTTGACAAAGGCCGGGACAGACTTTTGAATTTTACCATCAGGCTTGATCCATTGCAGCGCGGTCTTG
>JAUTBZ010136788.1:0-13336 GCA_032361785.1 Lepetodrilus galriftensis | reverse complement strand
GGAGGGGCAATAATGTCAATGACTGCATACAAAAATATAGCCACTCAATAATAATAAAAATAATAGCAGATATTTATAATGTGCCATAACTACCCTACTATAAGGCATTCTCAAAGCGCTACAATATTAACCGGTGTACTGTATTAGTTACTGTGTTATACCTAGCAAAAACGTCATCTATTTCATATGTGTTTTATGCATGAAAATGTATTATCTTTTCATTGGTAGACAGTAGTACCCTATATCATTAACATCAAATCCTTTTTAAAAAATAAAGAATCAGATTTGTTGGAGCTTAGTAATCACTTGTACTTGTACATACATCTTGAGAAGCTGTCAGACTCCACCAGTAAAGGATCTATGTTTCTAAGCTAATAGCAAACTCATTTCACTAATATTCAATTTCTATGCACATATTTTAATCTTATGTCACTGTCCAGAAAGAGTTATAGCAGGAAGAGGGTTAACATTGGCATGTTAACCCTCTACCTGTCAGTGATGAGTCAAGATGCAGTAATTACAATCATATAACGTGAAAGGTTAAATGGATTGAGAAATACAGTAGATCAATTATTTGCAATGTGTTCAATATCGATAGCTATTAACAAAAGATAATTATTCAAAATACGTGGTGGTTTTTCACTGTTGAATAACTTTTCGATAATCAACAGCGTTGATTTTTTTTCAAAAGTGATTTTCAATGATTGTGACGTTGGAGGCAGATAATGCTTTTGGTGTCATGACTTTGACGTCGTAGGCGGACGAATGCTCAACAGCAGACTGCGGTCGTCTCTCTATATCAAGACGTTTTTCAGCAGTTTGCCATGGTTTATTCCAATAAAATGATTATGTTGAATAATTACCGGTAGAATAACCCACTCAATATGAGTAATTACGGAAAATATGTCCCTTGTGAAATTAATGTTCAACATTCCTTAAAAATTACTGCAGCTCGGAACTGTGAACATTAATTTCACTCGGGACATATTTTCCGTAATCTCTCGTATCTTGTGGGTTATTCTCTTATCCCTCAATGAGGAATAAGATAGAAACACTGTAACAGAATATTGCACACAATCAACACGTTGGGAGACATGGTTAAAAAACATTGTTTTTCAACTAACATTAATCAATTCCGTGATTGCCCAGCCTACGTGCTAACTAAACTGTCAGCTACAGATTCTTCAATCATCTAAAATGATACTAAATGTTTGAAATTGCTAGGTTGACATAGCAAATTCAGATGAATACTGGAAATGATTACAAATACAAAAACATAATTCCAATATATTTTGTATCGTTGACGTTGATGTATTGATCAGCCGAACAAAGCCAATATTGCTGTTATTAGATGGAGGACGATAACCATGGTAAACAGCTGAGAGTGTTTGTATGCGAGATGTTTTCATACCAGTGGATACACAGCCACAAGTCTCTATTATAGGCTAGCTTGTATACATTGTGAACATGTGTTAACTCTCTCCATGCTGGTGGTAACTGGAAAAGCCATATGTAGTAAATATGACTGACAAAACATAAATCATTTTTGGTTTTATATACATGTATTTATAAAAAAATATATTTAAAAATGGGGTTTAGAGCCAATTTCAATCACGATTCTTTCACTAATTATATCACTGTCAGTTTAGAGCAGGAGGAAACCCACAATATCTGTGGAGTTGAATGGAGTTGAATGGAGTTAAATGGAGTTGAATGGAGTTGAATGTTGCAATAACTCTCACCTTGCTGGAGATGCCCTAAACAGCTAGGAGATGCCCTAAAGAGATGTACCTGTGATTAAATCCAGTAGGGTGAGGGTTAAACTTGAAAGTGCCTAATGAATATTAACCTTCTCCATGCAACAGGAAACTACAAATGCCTAAAGAGTGGCGACTGATAGATCCAGCAGAAAAAGGGTTAAGAGACCAGTCTCAGATTTGTCATATTATTTTGCTAAGCAGCTACAAGATAAAGAGTTAATTAAATACGTATTCCATGAAAAAGTAAAGTCATTGCTTACCTTGAGTGGCGAAGAATGTAAGGTAGGTCAGAATTCATCTAGAGATGCTTGGCTAATCTCGTCTACGAAATGTATGCTTATATCCGCTCGTCATGTAGTGAAATTCTCCCCTTGTACATTCACACACTCAATCTCACTCAAGTTCGGTAGAAAAAAAGCAAATTCCAAGCTGTGAGAATCCTTTTCATATATCCCTGAGTGACCTCCACAAAATGCTTCTGCTTTCAAGGCGGCTATCCTTTTAAGTCATTTAGCGAGATTTCTTTTTTCACTCTCTTTCAGGACATGTTGAATATCCATGTGACAGAACAACTCATGCAGCAGTCTCCACGTACAACCTCTGTTACAGTTCCTCTGCAGTTCTGTCAGTCCCCCATCACAGAACATCCCACGGCAATGGGAAGGCGTGGTGTCTGCTAGAACCACAACAGAACCTGCTCGAGCTGTCACGCCTCGGACTTACTGTCGTACACACGACAATGGGCTGGACAGCGGCGAATGCCTACAACAACCAGGACTGCAATAGCGGGACAGATGTGAACGGAACATCTCGGGCAAGTGAGCCTGATGCTGCATGGCGGTATTGACCTGTTAAAGGGGCGGCTAGTTATCTCCCTGTTGGCTATTAGCGGACATACCGCACGTGTCTCCAGGAGGGGGACTTGTCCTCGCACATATGGTCTCCAGGATTCGATAATATTTTTTGTGTTCAAGCCAGACGTGTTCACTGTCAGAGCCCCATTGAGATAGAACTGGCTATTATCAGCCAGATAATTAACACTGGGATGTCTGATATTTAATATTAGTCTTTTCTCTCTCTCTCTCTCCTTCTCTCTCCTTCTCTCTCTCTCTCTCTCCTTATCTCTCTCTCTCCTCTCTCTCTCTCCTTCTCTCTCTCTCTCTCTCTGTATGTGTGTCTATTTCTCTGTCTGTATGTGTCTCTCTCTCTCTCCGTCTCTCTATCTCTCCCCCTATACCTTTCTCCTATCTCCCCCTCTCTCTCTCTCTCTCTCTCCTTGCACACTCCCTCAATAATATAATTAGACGCTGACTAATGGCACGGTGTGTCATGGTCTGTTCAATACACTGATGGCAAATCAATGACATCAATCATATTCTAACCTCCCCCGTCTAAAGTGCCAATAAGTTTGTCTAAAAATATTTTCTTTCAATAAATACTTTAATAATTAATTTAAAAAACCACTGTATAAACACAATTAGTATGTAATGGTAAATGTTACAATACAGATATACAGACAGATAGATAGAGACATGTTCAGATAGCCATTAAGTACCGGTTGGATTTATGTGGATCCCAGAAGTTTTATAAATATATATTGTTTTTAAAAAATATAGATAAAATGTTTCTTCAGTAATAATTATCCCAAAATACATTATATACAACATAGTGTTATACATTATTGCAGGGGCGGATTTAAGGGGGGGCTCACCCGGCTTGCGCCCCCCCTAGAATTGGACAATTTGTTCAATAAACATGTATTTTGTATTATGGTGAAATTATGAGCCCCCTCTTAAAATACACTTTGAGCCCCCCCTAACCTGAAAGTCTGTATCCGCCCCTGTTATTGGTTACACTGCAAATCAGTTCTTTAAAAAATAGCTATTGTAGCAGTGTGAGATATTAACAAGAGAGGTATCAAAGACATCAGGGCCAATTAAAAATTACTTGGCAAAGCCCGGACCATGCAATCGTGGAAAATAGGTACACTGCTAATGTTGCACACTGATTGTAGCATAATTTGTAATTTTCAGTATTACATATATACATGTAATTTTAACTAATTTATATCAGTTCACTGTATGCAGACTTGGAAATCTCACTGTAAGTGTTGTTGCACTTTACAGAAATGCCATAATGTTACAGAAATGCTATAACGCCATGCTATTGGTGGCGGGAGTGGAAGCATTGCATTGTGGGTACTAATAGTAGGACAAATAGCCAGTTTCAAAGGTCAAACTTATAAAATGTTTAAATATTTAATTTAGTTTCATGTTTTTTTTCTCAAAGGCACCGTAGGGTGACGGCACACAGTGATAATCAGCTGATAATGCCAAAGTAGTCAGCATTATTGTACTTAGAAAACCCCACTATACTAGAACTGAGTATTAAAATATATACTAATTACTAGTATATTTAAATGTACTGTAAAATTAACCTGGAGACATCTAATCAATAAATATGTAAAACCTCAATAATATTCCAGAAAATTTGAAACTGCAACCATTTATCTCCTAATTTAATTCATCTATATGCTCAGAATTAAATATATATTACAAAAATAAAAACAATTAAAATAGGGAGTGGGTTACTTTTAACTAGACCTGAAGTCACATGTAACATGATTATGTGTGTAATTATTTCTATGTAAATGTATTTGTCTACAGATAAGTTTCTCATATTTCTAAAGTCTTTCTGAAACACAAATTGAATGTGACATTATCTTTTTTGCATTATACAACTTTTTATTAAGTGTACAGCCTACATGCATGGTGATTCCTCATATTTAAGCCGTATTTAATAATCACCTAATTTTTTATTTCATTACAATACTGTTTAACCCAATGCCTGCTGATGGCAAGCAGATATGACAAATAACAAAAGTGATAAATCAATTTTTGAATTATCATGTGCAATACGTCGTGGAGAGTGTCCAATCACCTGTTTATACTTGGCTTCGTTTGGCTTCCAGAGTCTGTCTGAAGAATTGATTGAACACCGTAAACAGACCTGCTGTGGTGTTACACGACACTACATGACACTAAGCACATTAAATCTCATAACACTCAGCTATGAGCCATCGCCAGTCACAGTAAAAGCAATACACCATGACAGGCCTTTCTTCTCGAGTCAGTAATAGTGGCGCGAGAGCATGGACGAGCTAGACGTACAAATGACATTTTGTAATTCATACCTCCAATAAAGTTATTGTTGCTCGAGGTTGATGGGTGTAACGATGTGCAATGAGAAGCAAAGATGTGTCATTGGGTGCACGGCTGAGTCATGGTGTGCAATGGTATGCCATGATGTGCAATAGTCATTAGAGCGCAATATGGTGTGTTATGGTGTGCAATATGGTATGGTATGGCATGGTATGCAATGCTGCACCATGGTGGGCAATGGTGTGTCATAGTGTGCAATATGGTGTGTTATGGTGTGCAATATGGTATGGTATGACATGGTATGCAATGCTGCACCATGGTGGGCAATGGTGTGTCATAGTGTTTAATATGGTGTGTTATGGTGTGCAATATGGTGTGTTTATGGTGTGCAATATGGTGTGTTATGGTGTGCAATATGGTATGACATTAAATGGTGTGTCATAGTGTGTAATATGGTGTGTTATGGTATGCAATATGGTATGACATTGTATGCAATATTGCATCATGATGGGCATTGGTGTGTCATGTTTGTCATTGATGTCATGGTATGTAATTGTGTTCTGGTATGCCATGGTGTGCAATATGCCACCCATCTTATAGTTTTAACCATATCACTGATGCTACTCCAAATCATGTCACCAATCATATTTATAATACAAACACCAATGCTACCTCCATTGCTACCCACTTATGCTACTTCAAATCATACCAACCAATCATACCAACAAATCATACCACCAACCATACCAATAATCATACTACAATCATACCACCAATCACACCACCAATCACACCACCAATCACACCACCAATCACACCACCAAGCATACCACAAATCATACCAAAAATCACACCACCAGTCATACCAATAAGCATACCAATAATCACATCACCAATCATACCACTAATCATACCCGCAAGTATGTCCGCCGGTCCGCCACTGATCAATGAAATCACAGTACGTCTGCACTGTCTTCGGAAACCATCAGACAGTACGGCCATCAGACAGTACGGCCATCAGACAGTATGGCCATCAGACAGTACGGCCATCAGACAGTACGGCCATCAGAGAGTACGGCCATCAGACAGTACGGCCATCAGACAGTACAGTATGGCTGTATGGATTTCCAGAAATGTAAACAATATTTAGCAGTATGGACAAGACTCCAAGCAAGATGACCAAATATGGACAGTAAACAGATGGAGGGTGATCTATTGGCACTATGATTGTAGTCTGCTTAAGCCATGATTGTCGTCATAATAAACAGGATAAGCACACAGACTTTCAACATTGTTCAATGTATGTTTGTTTGCTTGACATCTCATCACCTTTATACTCGTGTTATTCCACTTCATATAAGATTTAGAATACATGTATTAATGCAATAATTAATGTGGTGTCTAATTTAAGGCCTTTTTTGTAGTATATCTAATTTAAATTAATTTGCAGCTCACTTCCGACATTCTCCAACACCAAAATCATAAAATATGTTATCCTATTTGGGAAAGTTGAACCTGACAACATTTGCTTTTCTTGCTATTGCTACTTTTTCCCCATTCAGTGATAAATCACTGGGCCCCATACCACAGAACAATAGTAACACTGCAAGAGATGTGACCATATTCGCGCATCAGACTCCACCAGCAGTTATAAGGCTGAAACAGGTAGGACATTTGGTACTCGAGTACTCATGTTGAATTACTCGACGAGTACTCGAGTACTCGCCTGCAAGTCGCGAAGCGCAATTGCCTTTGGTTGCGAAGCAAATGAGCAAACTAGTATGGCGGTATCATGCTCTCCCGGATTAAAAAAAACCTGAGACGGCCAAATAAGCGATTTCCTGACTTTTTCGGCCGTATTTAGCACCTAATATATATACACCTACCGGTAAACTAATTTTTAAATAAATAAATATATATGTCCACCATTGTTCATTAGAAAGGGGAACTCTCGAGTACTCGAGTATCAATGTATTACTCGAGTAGTACATGTACCCGACCCCTACTAGCAATATGATAATTCTGTGGAATACATCCCTGGAATAAACATGAAAGCAAATGTAACATGGGCTAATCACATCATTGTTACTTTATAAACACGACTTTAACCCCACTCAATACAGGACAACTCTGCAATGATGGCAACAGCTGCAATAGTAAAAGTTTTAACCCTCTCCCTGCTGTATTAGATACAAGCACTGCTCTTTACAGAATCTCCAGTTACCTTCAGCATGTAGAGAGTTAATGAAGTTTTACTATCTTTTTGCATGTTAGAAAATACATGAATTATGCCTTAAATTGTTCTATAGTGCTACGGAGCGTCGTTTTGTCATGAATTATTATACCTGTAAATCATTTATCCACAAGAAGTGCGACAATGTTTTTCCATGTATTGTAGAAAGGAAAACTTCAGTTCTGAAATAATAACATGTTTGCATATTAGCAGTGATTTAGTTCATGGTATCTTTTTCAAAGAAATTGCATGATAAACAGTCTCCGATTATGTCATTTTATTTTGTACTCTTAGAAACCACGATCTGTAGAATCTAAACAATGGCTGGCATGTCCACTTTAGAAAGAAGAATTCTGTGGAAATTGATGCCCGGCCCTTAGAGTGGATTCAAACTCGTCTCAGAAATCTGATTATGTACCACTGTGCTACCTTCGCTTGTCTTTGGATTGGCAGTGTCTTTTGGATATGAAATGATTGTTCGCTGGATTAGATGTGATTGCATTGGTCTTTGAATTGCCAGTGACTTGTCTTTGGATTTGAAATGATTGGTGTTTTGTATTTGAAATGATTGTTCTTTGCATTAGAAATGATTGTTCTCTTGATTAGAAATGATTGTGGTTTTTTTATCAGAAGTTATTGGTCTTTGGATTGTCAATTATTGCTTGTAAAATACCCAGTGAGTGGTCTTTTGATTGTCAGGGATGTGTGAAATGATTGGTGTTTTGGATTTGAAATGATTGTTCTTTGCTTTGGAAATGATTGTTCTCTTGATTAGAAATGATTGTTTTTATCAGAAGTTATCAGTCTTTGGATTGTCAATTATTGCTCGTAAAATACCCAGTGAGTGGTCCTTGGATTGTCAGGGACGTGTCATTGAATTGTCAGTGATGGTCTTTGAAATTGCTCAGACTGATTTCACAGACATCGTTATAATCTGATAAATTCAAAATAATTGGACACCAAATATCAGTAAACAGGAAGTTCTGAGACCTCAAAGGTTTCTGGTAGAAAACTAAAGAATTATCTACGTAAAGAACTCAGAATGGATTACAGATCGAAAGTACATCGTATCAAACCAATCAATGGATGTCACACTCAGGTTGATCATGTGACTGATAATGACATCAGACATAATCAGCGGAATATTTCATGTCATCAGCACGTCTCGCCTCAAATAAGTGATTCCGGAGAAGCCTCCATGCTAGATTACTGTTGATGATCTGATAGAAATGAAACACCCGATAGTCTGGTAAACACTTTAGTTGGTATCCGCGGAAACAGTCACATCAGGAAGACACGTGCAACAGTTTAGTGTGAAACAAACAGTTTAACCCTCTCCCTGCTGAAGGCAACCATTGATGCCCTAATGAGCAGTGGTTTTGCCTAATCAAGCAGGGAGAGGGTTAACGAGAAATCATTGTCGGTGTCATGTTCGTATTTCCTGGTTTTGTTTATAAATACGAATCATGAATCGGGTCCATTTTCATACAGCATTATAGTTGCAGCTAAACCACTGTGTCTCCAGAACAAATTCTCAGCATCGTGGAACTAGTGATTAAGGATACAGTAATTCTACGTCCCAGGAATTAAAAGTGTCGACTGGAAAGCTGTAACTGTACCTTGAATGTAATTGAATTTACACTCAATCAGCGTCAATATGGAAAGAGCATTTGGCTGGAGGAACTGTCTTCATTCAATACCGATGTCTACCATCTGGGCTTAGATGAAAATTACCAAACTAAAGCTCAGAATGAAAACATGTGATCAAAATTATTACACGTATACATTCTTTAACATATTAAAAATACATTTAATTACTAAAAGTGACAATGTAAACTATAATTATATTATGATGTTGTTATAAAAAGTTTTTTTACTAAAAATGATACTTTCATTTAAGTGTATGTTGATTTACTTTTTTATTAGATATCAGTCCTATTATAGCACTATACAAATAAATACAGTAATAAAACAAATGTTATATTTTTCATGTTTATGTTCAAAATAGTATAAAAGTGATGACCAATTTGAAGACATTTGTGTATGGATCGTAGACACTTTACAGCCAGACTTCATTGTGCAGGCCAGTCATTGATCATTTCCAATGATCACGTAAAGATTTACCTATGAAGAGACACTGGTAGATGAGGCAACGCAACCAAACCTGATTGTGCAAGAAAAATACAGACACAAATAGAATTCAGCCCAATTACTACTATAGGAACAGTCAGAGGTAGTGATTTTCTCCGTCGATCAGACTTTTTATAACTATCATTAAGTTTGCTATTTATACATTTTTTCCGCAACAAATCTTTGTGACAATGGTAACTAATAAAAGTGATGGTTTGTATGTATATGTTATTAAAAGGAAAACATGTGGAATTAATTCAAAACCAATAAAAGAAAACGACAATGTATGTGATTATTGATAGTTTTAAGACAACCAGCTAAATATGATTGTCATTGATCGGCATAAATTACATACCACAATAACATGGAAATTATTTTGTATAAAGGGTCAATTTTCATAATGTCAATATTTATTGGAATTATTTAAGTATCTATTGCAAGCAATTTGAAGTCCTTTTGGTAAATGGAACTGACCGAAATACAGCAAAATAGAACTGACTGATCCTTTAGAAAATGGAATTGACATTCTTTCAAAATATGCGCCAATTTTTCGGAAAATGTAACTAACTGACCTATAGGAAAATGGAAATGACAAAGCTTTCAGGAAATGGAAAAGACTGCTTTCAGTAAATAGCTCTGACAATCTTTCAGGAAACTGAACTAAAGGATCATTAGGGAATTGGCAGGAATAATTTAAAATTACCCCCCACACACACACGTAACAGAACAGAACAGGGTATAATTTCTCGAAGCTCTCATATCCACTATGAGACCATGGCGCTATCGTAAGTGCATGATTCCCATGTATTAGAGATGTCTATGAGTGTCCTTATGGTCTCGTAGTAGATATGAGAGCTTCGAGAAACGATACCCTGAACCTTTATTCACCCAGGCCAAGAACTTCGGCGTATGAAGTACAATATACACCACAAAAATTAACATGGCAATCACAAATATACACTTTGCACACTTAAGAAAATATTGCCGATCATCGTGATTGTGTTATTTTGTATATAAAATAGGAATAAACGCAATTATTATTGATTCCTAAATATATAGAGGATACTTAACTTTGTTTCTCAATTAAATATCATGTTTTATGTCATCGAGTGAAGTGGGGAGGCTATATTGCCATGAGTGGCGCCTCCAGATATTTACCAGAAATTCACATTCCTAAATATACATGTACCGGTATTCAACATCTCAATTAGTATTCAACATCTTAGCCTGCCTGTTAAAGGCAATAGAAACTGCCCATAGCAAGCAATATGGCTGATTAATTTAACCTAGTGAGAAGAAATGTAATCTGTGCTGAATGCAGACAGTGATTGAGATTAATCAGACAGGAAGACGGGAAGAAATAAACCTGTAAATGATCACTTAAAGAACCCTTGCTATAACCCAGTAAAAAAATGCAACTAACAAGTTTTAAAGTATGACTTTTCCGTGTCGATGACAATTTTTGTTGCCAAGTATACAACAAGGTCGGTAAGAAATTTATCAATAAACTGGACACACTTTCTGATGACCATGTCTATAATAATGAAGAATGATTGATTAACCTGTCGTACACAGGGTTTTAGTATCCGGATGGGTCAAGTTGGTCAGTGTAAATTAACAAAATGGCCGACTTTGTCAGGCAATTAACAAAATGGCTGACCTATAGGAACTGATATAGTTCAGAGTTCTTTGACTGATGGAACCAGGGCAAGACATATAGGTTGTAGATATAGATGTAGGTTGGTGGTGCTAAGGATTAAACCCCTGTCCATATGCACAGACTTACTTTAGTTAAATCGTAGTTTAAGGATCATACCGACAGTGGTATAACTCGTCGCTTAAACCTAGTTTAGCCTAAACTGTGGTTGAACTACGTTTGTGCATACAGACCCTGGGTGTTGTGAGATATTATCCAACTAATTAACTAATTATTAAAATAATGAAAATATATTTATGAGATTTTGTTATGGATTTAAAGGGGCAAAATCATCATAGTGGCATGCAATATTGCATGTGTACCTAATGTGTTTCTGCATAATATTACAGATGAAAAAGAATGAGAAAATAAATATACAAAAAGTATATCCATCGTTTCACAGAGCGCTCAGAGAGTGCTATGATCTCTTGGCGGCTAAGAGAGCTCTTGAAATGATACCCAGGCATGCAGCTGCCTATTAGCAGATATATATGCAGACGCTTCCACATCAATTTCTTAGCTAACATTATTTTTTAAAGAAAACAAAAGCATAGTACAGTTACAGTACTGAATGGCGCTTCCATATTAAAATACCCCTAGGTATGCAACTGACAAGACAATAGTGCTCGGTTCTAAATACAGCAAAAAGAAAGAATTTCGAAATTTTAAAGACTGACCTGCTTTTTTTCCTGTGGATCTCCATTTTATTGAAAAGAAAGATGAGACATTGGGAGGGAATTCGCACCATAAAGGTGACATAATTGTCAGAATGGTGCTCAATATTGTCAGAGGATAGGTCTAATTAAATTATTAGGTAATAAAAAAACATATTTAATTATTGATTTACCAGTAAGAAAAAAGAAAAAAGAAATAAAATACTATCAGAATTGTCAGGGATCAAGGATTAATTCCCTTATGGTTCTGTAAAATAAGTTCCCTTGTAAATTGTATACGGTAACTATCATTTTATTAATCTGTAATCACAAACAATCTGAGTACAGGTACCGGTAATTTTCAGGTAGCTTACGTTAATAAGCTATTTTCCTTACTACTATTAATAGGACACATCATACAAGTCATTACAACGTATCCATTTACTGATCAATATATCACATGTTATTGTTAGAGAAACATCCATTAGAGGACAAAGGATAGCACAAACTAGGAAGATAGGATTCATAATTAATGCATCTGAAAAGATATATATACACAGAATAATGTCTTTTAACAGAATATTAGAAAAACAATACTGTTTGCAGTTTATCATTTCAGTATGATAGCAATATATATATTTCAAAGTGTAAATTTCTATATAAATTTGTAATGAAAAGCTGTTGTTTTTTCAAATATTAAATTTTTAATTTTAAATAGATAAATTGAAAGAATGTTTGTATCACATGTATAATCGGATACATTTGATGTAAAATTATATTATTATTATTATTATTATTATTATTATTATTATTATTATTACTATTACTATTATTATTGTTATTGTTACTGTTATTATTATTATTATTAAAATATTATTATTATTATTATTATTATTATTATGACTAGCTTTCACAATTATATTTCGTGATTCAATGAAACAAATCACAATATACCATTACCCGCTATGGATATACAATATGCAATGAATTTTAAAACAGTCATGAATTTATATTTTTGCAATTAATTTGTTCACAAATTCGTAATTCATAAAAGAAAATGCAGTAAAACCTACAGTGATAAACCATTACTTTATAAAATATGAATCAGCAAATAGATAAATTATTAAAATATATGTATATATTAACAGTAAATAACAAGCATTTACCGATGTGTTTGGATCTGAGAACCATGTCAATCACGGGATTCGAACTGGAGTTGCTGGATTGTGAGTCCAACGCGCTACCAAATGGCCAAAGGGGTGATCTCCCTCTGGCCGAGAAAAGTAGGAGCATCTAATATACATATATCACACTCAGCTATATGTTAAAGAGGAAATCATTGAAGAATCTGTAAAATCATATATAGGAATTTCGCTGTGGCAACAGATGCACACATGATGGATGTACTTATCTCCCTTGAAAGAATTTATGAATGAGAATCTATGACTGTAGTTCTGGCAACACCTGGTCATATTGTATGTACTGTAGTTGTGCTACAGTGTATTGTTTACTTCTATTGTGTGAGCCCTAGGAGTCATACTACTTTAACAGGCCTGGGTATCGTTTCTCGAAGCTCTCGTATCCACAAAGAGACCATAGCGCTCTCTTTGCCGATAGCTAATACACTGCTAAGAGAGTGCTATGGTCTCTTAGGGGATAAGAGAGATTGGAGACACGATACCCAGATGGCTCAGACGTGCAAG
>JAUTBZ010136787.1:0-29173 GCA_032361785.1 Lepetodrilus galriftensis | reverse complement strand
TCCTTACTGCTGCCTCCCGTAGGAGTCGGGTCCGTGTCTCAGTACCCGTGTGGGGGATCACGCTCTCACGCCCCCTAGTCATCGTTGCCTTGGTAGTCCATTACACTACCAACTAGCTAATGACCCGCACACCCATCTCTTAGCACCTCAGTTTTAATTAATCATGGGATGCCCCAAATTAATACCATGGGGGGTTACTCTCAGTTTCCCGAGGCTATCCCCCTCTAAAAGGTAGGTTGTGTACGTGTTACTCACCCGTGCGCCACTCGTCATCATCCCGAAGGACATGTTACCGTTCGACTTGCATGTATTAGGCCTGCCGCTAGCGTTCATCCTGAGCCAGGATCAAACTCTTCATAGTTGAAATATTATTATTTCGGGCCTATTCTTTTTCCTTCCTTGTCAATGAACTTTTTCTTTTTTCCCTCAGCTCGTTCGCTAAGGGATTGCAAAGATAGAAACCTTTACATTACCGTGCAAATTTTTCTACCTTTTTTTTACTTATTTTTCAAGTAAATAAATTCTTCGAATTTACTTACCTCCATCTAACTCATCTTGCCATACTTTCAACTCATCCCACTTGCCTTCAGCAGCCATTTCTGCTTGCTTTGGCCAAGTACCTGGATCGTGTGCAGCGAATCTTCCTCCAGCTTCTTTCAACCATTCTTTGATTTCGTCTGGTGTCTTTTCCGAAAGGGCCTTAAAGGTCTTCACACCTGCTTTATTAATGACTTCTTCAATCTTCGGTCCAATACCTTCAATCTTCTTTAAGTCATCTGCTTCCGTAGGCTCTACGCGAACAACTGTTGCTGTACGTCTTACTACTTTTGGCTCTTCCGTTTTCACTTCTTCCACTTTCTCAACCTTAGCTTCGACTTTCTCCACTTTCGCTTCGACCTTCTCTACCTTTGGTTCAACTTTCTCCACTTTCGTTTCGACCTTTACAACTTTAGCTTCCACTTTCTTTGGCTCCACTTTTTTAGGCTCTGCAGCTTCCAATTGTGCTTTCAAAGCACCGAATCCTTCTATCTCTCCTAAGGTTGTAATCTCATTACTAGAGGATTGCTTTTTAACAAACTTACGAGTGGTTTCAACTTCCTTACGTTTTTCAGTCTCTACAATCTCACCAGCTTCGCGCTTGATAGCATCTAAGTATCTAGTGTGAGAAACCAAAATACGCTTATCGTCTCTGTTGAATTCTAACACTTTGAATGTCAAAACATCATTCACTTCAGCCATGCTACCATTCTCTTTCTTAACATGCTTCAGTGGTGCAAAAGCTTCTAATCCATAAGGTAATTGTACGATAGCTCCTTTCTCATCTTTTCTAACCAAAGTTCCTTCGTGGAAAGATCCGATTGGGAAGATATTTTCAAATGTATCCCAAGGATTCTCTTCTAATTGCTTATGTCCTAATGAAAGTTTTCTGTTGTCTTTATCAATTTCCAAAATTTGGATATCAATGTTTTGACCTACTTTCGTAAATTCAGATGGATGTGAGAAACGCTTCAACCAACTCAAGTCAGAGATGTGAATCATACCGCCAATACCTTCGTCTAGTTCAACAAATACACCATAAGGAGTTAAATTCTTAACCATTCCAGTGTGCTTCGTTCCTGTAGCAAACTTATCTTCGATAGTATCCCAAGGATCTTGCGAAAGCTGCTTGATACTCAAAGACATCTTCTTCTCTTCTCTATCTACAGTCACTACTTTAGCCTCATAAGACTCTCCTAATGTGAAGTATTCCTTCGCATTAACGGGTTGATTACTCCAAGTTACTTCACTTACGTGAACCAATCCTTCTACTCCAGGAATCACTTCCAAGAAAGCACCGTAATCTTCAATGTTTACGACCTTACCTTTAATAGTAGAACCTTCTGTAATCTTTTCGTCCAACACTTCCCATGGATGTGGTAGTAATTGCTTCAAACTCAAAGAAATTCGTTTCTTATCTTCATTAAAGTCTAATACTACAACATTCAACTTCTGGTTCAACTCTAATACTTCACTTGGGTGCTTAATTCTACCCCAAGAAATATCCGTAATATAAAGTAGACCATCAACACCTCCTAAGTCCATGAAAGCACCAAAGTCTGTGATATTCTTAACCACACCTTCTAATACTTGTCCTCTTTCTAGCGTTGCAACAATCTTATCTCTTTGTTCCGCAAGGTCACTTTCAATCAAAGCTTTGTGCGATACAACTGCGTTCTTAATTGCTTCGTTGATTTTCACAACTTTGAATTCCATTGTTTTACCAACATACGCATCATAGTCAATAATCGGTCTGATATCAATCTGCGAACCTGGTAGGAAAGTCTCCAATCCACTACAGTCCACAATCAATCCACCTTTTGTCTTACTAACTACTGTACCATTGACGATAGTACCATTATCATGCGATTCCACAAGGCTTTCCCAAGCTCTTAGAATCTTAGCTTTTCTTCTAGACAAAGAAAGTTGACCTCTCTTATCCTCTAAGCTTTCTACATATACAGGTACTAAGTCACCGACCTTTAGGTCTGGCATATCTCTAAATTCAGAGATAGATAGAATACCGTCCGCTTTGTAGTCAAAATCGATGATTACGTCACGTCCGTTAATTTCTTTTACTTTACCGTCAACGATTTGGCTTTCCGCAAGGGCAACCAAATGGTTTTCGTATTCAGTAGTCATTGACTTCATCTCCGCCTCAGAATAATCTGAAAGATCTGATTTTTTGCCATCCCAGTCAAAATCGTCGTGGGCAGTAGCTAAAATCTTAGAATTATCTTCGATTAAAGTTTCTAGGGTTTTAGATGTTTCTTTTTCTCTAGCTTCTTTGAGGGCTGCTGCCTCTTCTACTGAAACTTCAGTCCGAACTGGAACAGGAGCTACCTCCTCTACTGTTGTGACTACTTCAGTTGATTCATCTGTGCTACTTACTGTTTCTTCGGTAGTTGATGAGTTTTCAAGATTTTCTGATACTTCTTTGTTTGTATCGTCTTGATTTTCTGTGTTTTTTTCTTCGTTGAGCATTGAAAGAATCCTCGTTTAAATTGTTAAAAAATTAGCATTGCGGAAAAAGCCCAAAATAGGCTGACATTTCTACAATTCTGTTAAAGCGGTGCAAAGGTAAGTGTTTTAACTACTAAAACAAAGGTTTTGTTGGCTTTTTTTGCTTTTTAGTTGAGGAGTTTAGGACTCACTTCGTGCGTGTTTAGGAGTTTAGGGGGTTTAGGTATTAATTCTGGCTCCTAGGTTCGAGAACTTTGTTAACTCCTATAGTGGTAATATTTGTAGCTCCGTATGTGCGACATCTTCGCTTTATCCTACTACAAGGCCTCTGCGTGCAACGTGTTTGGAGCACGCAGCTATTGCAAGGCTGAGCTAGACTTCAATCAGCTATAGCCATTCTCTTCAAGGAATTTCTCTAAAGCCACCCAATAAGTTTCATAGCCCTTGACGGATTCCCAAAGCATCTTGGAGCCGTGAAATCCATCTACTTTTGGCTTGAATTGAGTAATGTATTTTTTTGGCACAAGCCTCAACACTTCCGTCGCTTCGTCAATTTCTTTTTTGGCGGAAGTCGCAAAAATTGGTAGCTTAATCTTTTTAATTGCTTCCGCTAAATTGGTTTGCTTTAGATGCTCGCCTGGGCTGAAAACTATTGTTGATTTTACTTTTTTATTTTCCACAGAAATCAACAAGGATAAAGCTGCGGAATAGGAGCTTCCTAACAAGATAATTGGTTTATTTTTATTTAACTTATAAGCGTAGTCGATAGCGCTTTCTATGTCGGGCCTTGCGTCCAAATATCCTGTTGGTAGCCCTTTTGCTTTTGCTCTGTTTTTGGTTTCATTCGTCTCCCCAAATATCTTCATACCAGAGCGCTGATCGATAGCTAAACAAGCATACCCAAGGGCGTTTAGCTTGGGTGCGGTCTCCCTGTATTCTGCACGATTACAATGGGATCTGTGGCACAAAACAATGAAGCCTTTTACCTTTGGGACGGGGTATAAATCTGCGGTTATTAATAGACCATCTTTGGATGGGAATTCTACTTTTTTCATTTTTTTATTTTTTTTTGAATTGAGGTTGTGAAATCCACAACCTCAATTTTTAATTTTAGCTTAAATTTGTCGGTATAAACCAACAGTATAAAACTAACCTATTTCATAACAGCAACCAATAAAATTATTTCACAGCAACAAAAATATCCACTTCAGCATCTTTAGGATTCTGAGCTTTTTCACCATAGACTTCAAAATCTGCTGAAAAAACTCTGGATAAATCTGCATTCCATATTTTTGTCCATTCACCATAGACCGAGCCTTGCGTCAAATCTCCTTTGGTGGTAAATTTAGCATAATTTCCACCCGCAAACTCTTTTTTGACCATTCCTTCTGGCAAATTCTCCAAACTAGAAACTTTACAACCCAAAATAGTTGTGTATGGCTTGGTGTGATCCCCTTCGTAATCTGTGTAGATGCAATAGAGCGTGTCATCCACCTTATTGGGAATTTGTCCCAAAATACCTTCCGACATGAACTTGCCCCAAAGGCCTCCAATGTCATTGGCAGATTGCCCATTTTCATTGGTTGTTCTAACTGCAATTCCGATTACTTTAAATGCCTCAACCGTTACCTTTTCCATTTTTGTTTTATTTTTTGATTAACAATGATGCAAAGGTAAATGCAGCCTATGACAAGGGTATGTCAGGGGTCTCTTGATCCAGCAAATATTTTTGTCTTACTTGCTCAAAATATTCTAGCAAGGTCATTTTCCTAGGTTCAAAGTGTTGATTTTCAATGATTAACGCCTCTATCCTATCCAAACGGAATACTCTAAAATCTTTGCGCAAGCGACAAAAAGCGACCATCAACCAATTATTTTCAGTGCTATATAATGCAAAAGGCTCCACTACCCTACTGGATTTTTGATCACTTAAGGAGAAGTAAGTTAATTGAATGGTATTGGAATCGGCGATGGCATTTTGGATACTCATTAGGTAGTCGCTTGTTCGCTTTTTTTTATAATTGCCAAAGAAAGCGATTCGATCAGAAAGCAATTCTACTTTTTCTTTTTGTGAAAACCGAAGGATGGATTTTATTTTATTGATGGCACTCCCATATTCTTTCGAGAAAGAATCATCTGCGTTTTGGGAGATTAATTTCTCTGCAGTAATCAGTGCATTGGCTTCACTTTCTGTAAACATGACTGGAGGTAAATTAAAGCCTTCCATCAATGAGTAGCCGATACCTTCTTCAGTTACAATTGGGACGCCTGATTTTTCAAGTGTTCGGATATCTCGATAGACTGTTCGGATACTTACGTCAAATTTTTCAGCGATTGCCCGAGCTGTCAAAATCCTTTTTGATTGCAACATGGTCAGAATGGCTGTTAGTCGGGCTATCCTTGGTTTATCCTTCATGTATCAAAAGTACGGGGAATTTTGAATTCATTCTATCTAATATTAAAACGCACAACAAAAAAGAACTTAATCCAAGGCTCCTTGAATCGCCTCTATCAACTCCTTATCAATCTCTTTTTTGGAGCCAAGAGAATAATAAATCACCTCTCCAACCTTGTTGATGATGATTGAAGAAGGAAAACCTTTTATTCCATAATCTTGAAAATGCTCCTTCCCGATACTTGGTAAATAATCGAATTTAGTTGTTTCAAAAAAAGTTTTTAATGCTTTCTTTTCATTTCTTGCGATACTGATAAAAACAACTTCTTTATCCTTGAAATGGGCTACCACTTTATTCAAATCTGGCATCTCTTGGGTACAAGGCCGACATTCAATAAACCAAAAATTCAAGACGACGACTTTGCCTTTATAGTCATCCAAAAACTTGGTTGTTCCATCTAGGAAATTAAATGTGGTTTTGGGCGCTGGCTTATTCATTAATTTACTTCTATCATCAAAAATAGCCCGCAAAAAAGAAAGCTTTCCTTTTGGCCTATCGCTAAAATCTTTCACTTCATATCCTTCTATACTAAATAGGCTATCTTGCTGTTCTGCAAACTGTACTTTCTTGGCTATGACATTTTTTGTACTCCAACTTGATTGCTCCGTATACTGCAACACAACTCCTGGTATCCCTGGGTATGGAGTATACTTAAAAGGAAGTTCTGTCGTATAATATACTTCTGACTCAATGTCCCCTTTTTTGACTATCGCCTTTCGGCAAATGTAATCAAGCACTTTGTATTTACCTTCTAAAAACTCAATATTCCCCTCATCCAATGACATGGAATAAGCAACTTTATGGCCATCCTTTTCTTCACATAAGTACTTCTCTTTCAAATCATTGAGCGTAATATAACTAATATCACCAACACTTTTGCGCAAGCTATTACCTTTAAAAATCAATGTTTCCTTTTTTGGTGATTCTCCTACAACACCTTTAAGCACCTCTTTCACATCCGTATAAGAAATAGAATAATCAATCTGGCCAGACACCTCTGATTGTTTTTTAAAAAAGTACAAAACATCGCTTGCTTTTAAATCTGAAACCATTTCTACAAGCTGTACTCTTCCTTCACTATCTGTTATATTTATTGCTGCGGTATTCGGTGGCTTTAGACCTAGATTGTGTGCATGTAATACTAGTTTATTATCATGATTGAGTTGAAGAACTATTTTTAATTCTATAGGTGCATTGCTCAAAAGATAATTCTCCAAAATGGGCTTACCATTAAAGAATAAAGAGATAGAATCTCCGTCTTCTTTTTCAAAATCAAAAATGGATAATTGAATTGCTTCACCAGAAACGACAATTCCTTTTCCTGACTTTAAAATACTTTTTTTGGATATCGACTTTGCGATAACCACTTCTTTTTTCTCTATAATTGGTGGATTTATAATTTTAATATAACCCCAACTTCCTTTTTGCTTAACGGCAATTCTTCCTTCACTTAAATCCCTTCCATCTTCAAATTGATAATCAATCACTAATTGTCCTGACTTATCTATGTAACCAATTTTGCCAGCCTTATTTTCTACCCGTGCAAACCCCTCATAAAAAGAAAAGGATTGCTCAAATTGTGGTTGAATAACATAGTGATTGTGCTTATCAATAAAACCCCATAGCCCTTCATCGTTTTGTACAGCCGCAAGACCTTCTGAAAAATCATGGGCTTGTTTGTACATAACAGGAATTACTTTTTCCCCATTTTTATTAATAAAGCCGTGCCTTTTTCCTTGTCGAGCAACGGCCAAATTTTCCGAAAAAACATTGATCCAATCGTATTTTGGCGCAAGCACCACCTGACCGCTTTTATCTAATACGCCCCAATAAGAACCAGATTGAAAAGCGGCGATACCATCTGCGAAACTCGAAATATATTTATATTTTGTCTCGACAATAACTTGCCCTTGATTATCAATCATGCCCCATAATTCTGTGCCCAACTTACCTATATAAAAAGATGATAGGCCTCCTGCAAAAGGCTGAAAAGAGCCTTTATTCAACTCATTAGCTAGTAGGAAAATCTTTTCGCCTTTTTTATTGATAGCATATTTAACACCTGATTTTGTCACAATTGCCAATCCTTCTGAAAAGAAGGTTGCCTTATCATAGACTTCATCTGACACTAAGCTTTTTGTTTGAATATCATAAAAATGACAGTTTCCAGCACCCCAAAAATTATTTTTATAAAAGACATATCCATCAGACACTTTGCTACCTACAATACTATTAAACTCCACCTCCACGACCCCATCCAAATTTAAAATATCCGTCCCCTTTGTTGAACCTTTAATTGCAATTGCATACCCGTCGGCATAATTGTATACTCGGCTATACTTAGGTTGAATAATCCATTCATAAGTATCTTGAGCATGAATCGTATTGACTAGTAATATTAAGAAGATGAAAATTTTCATGATGCTAGTTTAAAGTTAAAATGTGGTTTATTGTATCTTATAATTCGAGACAAGATAATAAAAAAAAGATAAATTAATACTACTTAAGTTTTATAGGTGTGTATAACATATTGCACTTTTTTTTTTTCAAAAGGTAGAAAAGGAGGTCATAAAAGAATGTCGACATAGCCTGCTACGCCTCCAGGTATTGTCTTGATTAAGAACAAATTTGAAGTGGGTTTATCCGAAATAAATTTATCTTCAAAATCTTCAAATTTGCCCTTACTCTTCGGCAATTCCTTCCAACGTAACTTGCTATGCCTTATGTTTTGGGGAACATTAATTGCCAATGCTTCGCATTGGCTACAAATAGTGCCGCCCCTATGGGGCTTTATCCTTTAAGATTTCTGATTTTAAAATTGGCGGTCATTCTCCATGCGGATAAAAATGCTATTTCTTATTTTTGTGCAATATGTTATACACACGGTGATTGGGGTGCATTTCTAAATGCTCGTCACGGCATGGATAGAACACGGATTTTGCGGATTCCAATCAAAAATCATCATCCAAAATATCAGGTGCCGAAAGCCTATCAAATTCATCCTGTACCTTGAACTGATTCAATAGATAAAAAACATAAATAAATAGCCCCATGGACAAAACAACTAACCATAAAGAAGGCATTTCTATGGCTTCAGTCTTGCCAAAATCTTCAATCATTTCGGGTGCCATCTTCATTGCTACTGCTTGACTCGCATTGAAAAAGAAATGTAAAATAATAGGTACCAGCAAACTACTTGAGAAATAATAGGCATACCCTAACACAACACCTAAAAACATTCTAGGTAAGAATCCTGCAAACTGCATGTGAATCGCACTGAATATAAATCCTGTAATAAAAATGGCCAAATGCGGATTCTTTGTCCAATTTGCAATTCCTTTTTGTAAAGCGCCTCGAAAAAACAATTCTTCTCCAAAAGCTGGAAGTAATCCCATTAATAAAACTAGGGCGGGCATACTCGTTTCGGCTATTAATTTTCGGATGACGCCATTTGTACCCGTTTCCATCGCATCCAGCCCTTCAGGAAGCGGAATTTGAACATTCAGCCAGCTCAAAAATCCCACTAAAGGAATCCCTACAACAAATAGCAATACAACCAAACTTACCGCCTTTTTATTAACCATAGCGAATGAAGCAAAGCCTTTTGGCCGCAAGGCTGGAAATAAAAACATAGTCAATGCAGCCGGCATAATAAACAGAAATATAGATTGTATAACTAACTGTATTATAATCATTTTAATGGAAACACCTAAAGTATTATTTACATCAAAATAATCTACACCTTGTACTTTTCCTAGACCATATAAGACGCCTGCTGCGATAAATAAAAAGACAAAAACAAAGCTCAGCAATACAAAGACAGAATGAAAATGTTGGTTCTTAGAAGATTTAGAATGAGTCGTCATTTATTTTTTCTGCAAAGAAACTACAATTTCTTACATTTGTGCCATCTTAATCTTAAAAAACGGCATACCGACATGACTAAACTTAGCGTAAACATCAACAAAATTGCTTTGATTCGAAATGCTCGCAAAGGCAATCATCCTGACTTATATCAAATGGCAAGGGACATTGAGCGTTTTGGGGCTGATGGTATTACGGTGCATCCTCGCCCTGATGAGCGCCATATACGGTATGCAGATATCCCCATTTTAAAGGATTTAGTGACTACAGAGTTTAATATTGAGGGATATCCCAATGAGCAATTTTTAAAACTAGTGCTTAAGACTCAGCCTGATCAATGTACTCTAGTGCCTGATCCTCCCCATGTTTTGACTTCTGATGCGGGATGGGATTGTATCAAACATCAATCATTCTTAAAAGAGGTTGTGGGTCGTTTGCACAAAAAAGGAATCCGTGTATCCTTATTTATAGAACCCATAGAAAAGCAATTGGTAGCTGCGAAAGCTACTGGCACAGATCGGATTGAATTTTATACTGGTCCTTATGCTGCCCAATTTTCTAAGAATGCGGATCAAGCAGTGGCTTCTTTTGCGAAAGCAGCCAAAAAAGCAAATGAATTAGAGCTTGGCATTAACGCTGGTCATGATTTAAATTTAGACAATTTAAAGCACTTTAAGCAAAGTATACCAAATCTACTAGAAGTCTCTATTGGTCAAGCACTTATATCAGACAGCTTATACTATGGCATAGCCAATACAATAGGCCTATACAAGGAATTATTGCGATAATCCGGCGAAAAGCCAACGAAAAAAGTAAAATATTCGTCTTAGAAGATATAAAAGTTGTCTTAAACTTTGGCAAATGTATAATCATTTCATACATTTGTAGTTACACCTTATTTTTTAATCAAAATCGAATGAGTAATGAAGAAACTTTCACTCGTTTTCGCGCTGATTTTTTTCAGCGCCAGTTTTGCCTTAGCGCAGCGAACTATCTCCGGGGTAGTTGCTGACGAAAAAGGCGAACCCCTCTACGGAGCCAGCGTCCTCGTGACAGGCACTACCGTGGGCACTTCGACGGACTTTGATGGTAAATACTCCATCAGTGTTCCTTCAGACGCAAGCAGTATAGAAATCAGCTATACTGGATTTGCCACACAGAATGTACCTTTGGGTGCATCAAATGTTATTGACGTAACCCTTGCAGAAGGTTTACAACTTACCGATGTAGTTGTTACAGCAATGGGTGTAACTAGAGAAAAGAAAACTTTAGGTTATGCCACACAAAAAGTTAACGGAGATGAAGTTTCAAAAGCTAAAACCGATAACTTTATTAACTCACTTTCTGGAAAAGTATCTGGGGTTCAAATTAAATCCAATAATAACTTTGGTGGTTCTACAGATATCGTCATTCGTGGACATGCTTCCTTAACTGGTAACAACCAAACGTTATTTGTTATTGACGGTATTCCTATGAATAACGGCACTGGTAATGACACGGAGCAAGCTAGAGGTCAACGTGGATATGACTATGGTAATGCTGCTTCAGATATTAACCCTGAAGACATTGAAAGTATCAACATCCTAAAAGGTGCTGCTGCTACAGCATTGTATGGTTCAAGAGCTGCAAACGGTGCAGTAATCATTACAACCAAGAAAGGTACTAAAAACAAAGCGCTAGGAATTACATTTAGTACTGGTGTTTCTGTTGGTAATATTGACAAGTCAACTTTTGCAACATACCAAGATGAATATGGTGCGGGTTACGGTCCTTATTATGATGGTTCTGATGGACGTATGTATGATTATAACGGTGGGGAATTAGTTTTGATAACGGAGGATGCTTCTTATGGAGCAAAATTTGACCCAAACCGACAAGTTTATACATGGGCTTCGTTTGTACCAGAGCATGCTAGCTTTGGCAAAACATCTCCTTGGGTTGCTGCAAAGAATACACCTGTTGAATTTTTTGAAACAGCTTTAACAACCAATAATAGTGTATCTTTTTCTGCTGGTAATGACAATGGTGCATTCCGTGCTTCTTACACTAATTTTGCAACTACTGGTGTAATGCCAAATAGTAAATTAATTAAAAATACTGTTGGACTTGGAAGCTCATATGATTTTTCTGATAAAATTCATGTAAGATTTGGAGCAACGTATGTGAAGCAAAATGCTAAAGGACGTAACAGTACTGGATACAGTGATAATTTAATGACCCAATTTAGACAATGGTGGCAGGTGAATACTGACATCCTTGATCAAAAAGAAATTTTTGAAAAAACAGATAAGAACTACACATGGAATCCTGGAGATCCTGGTGTACCAGAGGTTCCAATTTATTGGGATAATCCTTACTGGACTCGATACAAAAACTACAATACGGACTCTAGAGACCGTATCTTTGGAAACGTAGGATTCACTTATGACTTTAATGATTGGTTGAGTTTCACAGGAACAGCAGCCTTAGATAATTTTACAGAAGTAAGAGAAGAGCGTAGAGCTGTAGGAAGTACTCCTGCTACATTTAATGTATATGGTTTTAGTGTTGATGAGCCTTCTGGTTACATCTTAAGAGACCGTAAATTTTCTGAAACTAACTACGATTTGATGTTGAATTTTGATCGTAAGTTGAACGATGCGATCACATTGGGTGGTACTGTTGGTTACAACATTCTAAGAAGTTCTTTTACAATCGCAGAACAAAACACTTCTGGTGGTTTAGCGACTCCTGGTTTGTACTCTATGAATAATACAGTTTCACCAGTTCAGCCTACTTATGAATTACTTCAAAGAAAAGGTATCAACGGACTATATGCAAGAGCATCTGTTGGAATTAACAACCTAGTTTATATTGATGTAACTGGAAGACAAGATGTAAGTTCTACTTTACCAGAAGGTAGTAATTCTTACTTCTACCCTTCTGCTTCAGTGAGTTTAGTATTTTCTGAGCTTATAGACATGAAAGCATTGAGCTTTGGTAAAGTACGTTTAGCATATGCTAGTGTAGGTAACAGTGCCCCTGCACAAAGCTTATTAGATCCTTATATCAGAAGACCAATCTTCCAAAAACCTCCTCTATTCTCTGTATCTGGAACAAAACGTAATCCAGATTTAAAGCCAGAGAAAACGAATAGTTTAGAGGCTGGTATTGAGATGAATTTCTTCAAAAACAGAGTTGGATTTGACTTTGCATACTATAAGAACAACTCAATTGATCAGATTATGCCTGTTGCAGTATCTAGAGCAACTGGATATTCTAGAAAGTATGTTAACTCCGGTGAAATTGAGAACAAAGGTGTTGAATTGACACTATTTGGTACACCTGTTAAGAAAGGTAAGTTTAGTTGGGATATGTCTATTAACTGGAGTAAAAACAACAGTTTAGTTGTTTCTTTATTTGATGGTGTTAAGAATCTACAATTACAGTCTTTCCAAGGAGGTGTTACATTTAATGCGACTGTGGGAGAACCTTACGGAACGCTTAAAGCAAAATCAAGAGTGAAAGATGATAATGGTAATTACATTATCTCTGGAAGTGGATATTACAAGACCAAAGCGGACCAAGTAATTGGAACCGTTCAACCTAAATGGTTAGCTGGTGTAAATAACACATTCAAATTTGGTAACTTTAATTTTGGTTTCTTAATTGATATGAAGCAAGGAGGAACAGTATTCTCACTTGACCAATATTATGGAATGGGAACTGGATTATATCCTGAAACAACTGGAACTAACGCAAAAGGAAACCCAAAAAGAGATCACGTAAGTGACGGTGGAGGTGTCCTTTTAGAAGGTGTTTTGGCGAATGGAGAAGTTAACACTAAATATGTCAACGGTGACAGATACTCTGGTGCTTATTACTGGGGACGTGGTAACGATCGTTATGCTTATGATGCTTCTTTCGTAAAATTAAGAGAAGCTACCCTTGGTTTTAGTTTGCCAAAGAGTTTAGCTAGCAAAGTTTCAGCTGATGGAGCTACTCTATCTGTTTATGGTAGAAACTTGTGGATTATCAAAAAGAACACTCCTTACTCTGATCCAGAAGAAGGACTAGGTGCAGGTAACGTTCAAGGTTATCAAGCAGGTAGTTATCCTTCAGTGAAGGTTTATGGTGTTAAACTTAACTTAAACTTCTAAAAATGAAAAAAATGAAAAATAAATTTATTCTTCTTTCATTTGTTTTGGTTGGAATGTTCTTTGCGTCTTGTACCAAAGATATTACTTCTCTAAACGATGATGAGAAAAGACCATACGAAGCTCCACCTAAGGCTTTCTTTAGAAATGCCCAAAAGAACATGCTGGATGTTTTGTCAGACGTAAATGTAAATACAAATGTATTTAAGCTTTACGCACAACAGATTTCACAATGTACTTATCCTGATGAAAGTCAGTATAACATGACTACTCGTTCTATTCCAGATCGTTTTTGGGGAACACTTTACAGAGATGTTTTGAGAGACTTGAAAGAAGCGGAAACTGGTGTTACGGCTTTTCAGCCAATTGAGCCAAACATTCCAGAGAAAACCATCAAAAAGCAAAATGAATTGAATGTTATTAAGATTCATGAAATTTTAGCTTATCAAATGTTGGTTGATGTTTTTGGTGATGTACCTAGAGCACAAGCATTAGATATCTCTAACCCACTTCCTGTGTATGATGACAGCAAAACGGTTTATTTCAATTTAATGGATGAGCTAAAAGCTGCTGCTGATGGACTAGATGTTTCTCAAGGTAGTGTAGGTAGTTATGATTTCATTTATGGAGGAGATGTTGCAAGTTGGAAGAAATTTGCTTATTCTTTATTACTACGTATGGCAATCAGAGTTGCTGATGAAGATGACGCTAAAGCCAAATCAATGGCAGAAGCTGCATTTGCTGGAGGTGTTTTTGACAATATCAGAGACAATGCCTATTTCCCATATGATTTTAACACTCCTAATACCAATCCTGCTTATGTAAGTTTGGTTCTTAGTGGAAGAAAGGATTATGTTGGTTCTAACACTTTGATTGACTTGATGAATACTGATTCATTAAATGATCCTCGTATCAAGGCGTATTTCCAACCTAGAGACACTTCTACAGAAGATGGAGTTATAAAATTAGCTTATTTAGGTGGTGCTTATGGTTATGCTAACTCGTTTTCACGAAATTCTAGAGTAAGTACATCTTTACATACACCAAATTTTCATGGTATTTTACTCACTGACTCTGAGGTTCAATTTCTTCTTGCTGAAGCAAAAGAAAGAGGCTATAGTGTAGGTGGTAATTCAGCTGAAGATTTCTACAACAATGGTATTCAAGCTAGTTTTGACGAATGGAGTGTAGATGGTGCAGCGGGTTTCATGGCACAAGCTGATGTAGCTTATTCAACTGCTCCAGGAAACTGGAAGCAAAAAATTGCTACTCAGAAATGGGTTTCTTTATATGGTAGAGGCCTTGAGGCTTGGACTGAATGGAGAAGACTTGACTTCCCTATTTTCAATGTTCCTGATGGATTAACTTATGATGATATACCTCATAGATTTATCTATCCTACGCAAGAGGCTACTTTAAACGGAGCTAATTATGATGCAGCAGCAGCTAAGTTCGATACGGACAGTCCTGCAGCTAAAATTTTCTGGGATAAGAATTAATATTTTTAATTCTTAATTGATTAGAGGCTATCTCAACTTAAGTTGAGATAGCCTCTTTTTTTATTGATAGTTTACCCTTTTGTCCCAAGACTGACATTACCTATTTGCAAAAAGGAATATATTTGTATAAACCTATTTCTTATGAGATACTTCATTTCTTTTTTTATCATTTTCAGCTTCTTTTTTCTAGGCTGCACAAAAGACAATCTTGCCAACCATGATATCCTTTCGGATGACGATGAAACATTTGAAGAGGAATGGGCTGTACCAAAATCACAAATAATAGGCTCAGGTTACCCTTTTCCCGTTATCTTAAATCCTACCTATACAAACATCTACAATAATGATTTACTTGCTTCTGATTTAGTCCTGCTGTTAAAAAGAGACAATCAAGTTTACGTTTATCCCCATAAGCATTTATATGTAGAGAGTGTCAATGACAATATTAACAATATACCCATTGCTATTACTTATTGCCCAAAAACAGGTAGTGGTATTGGCATCAATCGAATTATCCAAAATGATACTTTATTAATCACAGCATCTGGGTATTTATTCAAAAATAACATGATGCCCATGGATGTCCAATCTGGTCGAACTTGGTCTCAAATGTCTAATAAAAATCTCAAAGGGGAGCTAGACATTCATCGCAATACTTTTGAACTAGTTGAAACTAAATGGGAAAACATTCCTACTAAATTTCCTAATGCAAAAGTTTTTGTGACGGTGCAAGACAGTTTGTTTGGAGGCCTTTCCACTTCTGATCGAAATGACGAAGAACCTAATGCTGGAAGTAGCTCTGACCAACCCATACTAAAACCTAGATTACGTTACTTGGGTATCATTAATGGTCGCCAATCAGCTTCCATTTTTTCCTATTCCCACTTCAAGGAAGGTTGGAGCATTTCAAATATTTGGGCAGGATCTAATATCCTTGTAATTGGAAATAATGACATGCATACAATTGCAGCATTTAAATCACATGAAGTATTTGAACCAATCCAAAATAAATTTCCAATCGTCATGACGGACTCCAGTGGATCCGAGTGGGACATTTTTGGAGAAGCTGTTTCTGGTTCTAGGAAAGGGGAAAAATTAAAGCAACCCTTTGCTTATGTTGCTTACGGATATGCATGGCCTGAGTTTTTCTCTAATATAAAACTTTACGACTAGGTGTCTAAAATCGAATCTCATACCCATATCCCCCACCCTTCTCATCAGGACTTTGTTTCTTCTCTTTGGCAGTTGTTGTATAGCTAATCTGAGTAATTGGCTTAGCCGTATTTTTAATTTTACTTTGACTGTTACCATCTAATCGAAAATGTATTTTGATACTTTTGTTGTGCTTCAGTTTTAGCCCTCTGGTTTTCTTGACATTGAATTTAAAAAGTTCTACTAAGCGGATTGCTTCTTTATCACACCCATGGCCTAGCCCCTGTAAGACTTTTGCATTAATGACTTCGCCCCTTTCATTGACCACATATTTTACGTGTACAGAACCTTGTATTTTATTCGCTAAGGCAGACTTTGGGTATACTAGGTTATCCGTTACAAATTTCCGCAAGGCCTTTAGCCCTCCAGGAAAAACAGGTTGATTGATAAAATTATTCTTTCTACGCATTGTGTAATTTAATGAACTCCAGCTTCATATTTACGATAGGCTTTCTGGATTTGTTCGCCTAAATCAACTTCTATTACGTCAGTTCCTATAGGTTGGTTACTAACTCTATTTTCACTGGACTCTGGCAAGTTAATTTTGCATTCCAAGATAGACATTTCTTGAACATACGGAACCATAATAATTCTTTTGGCACCTTTCAGCATTTTGATTTCATCCCCATCTGAAGTATGATGTGCATAGACCATTTTGGGATCATGAATATTCACTTTTGATATTACACTGTGATCTTTTCTACACATATTCAGCTCTAATGCTCTTTGTCCCTGCCAGTTTTTCGTTGGAATACCCATTCGCACTTGTTTCACGAAAGTATTAACCTTGTTGCCCTTACGGGAAAATTCCATAACCACGACAGGCTCATAACCAAAAATATTTTCCATATCCGTTCCTGGCGCGAGAGACGCAGAAGCCAAATCAGACATCTGCTGATAATGATCCATTATCACACTACTACAGGCCGTTTTAAAATCACGCATGATATGGTCGCCATCATCTTGCATAATACATAATCCTCTGCCAGAGCGATAAGTCAACACATTATTAGCATCCATATATGCGCTGCAATCGTCTCCTCCATATCCATGTGCTTTCGCAAAACTAGCACAAGCAGTATCTGTCGCAAAATAAACATTCTCTTCGGCCATATACCAGTCCTCCCCTTGATAATTTTTCAACACTGTACAATTTCCTTTCCCAACACCTATTCGCTCATTAAAAGCATCACAACCTGCCCTTGTCTTAAACATATTTGCCCCCGTACTTGGTTGATAACAGACACAACCAACATACTCATCACTTAAATTAAAAACGGCATGAGCGGTTTCATGAACAGCCGTCCCAATATTGTAACTCTCAGATGTAAATAGATTGTTAGACAAAAAGGTCAAATTACCCATGAGGTAAGCACCATCTTTAAAAACTTGTCGATGCAGTAACCCGTAAGCGTCTATTCCATCCAGACCTTTTCCTGTAAGGAAGTCCGGAAAAATTTCTTCACGTAGCGCTCCATAGGCAATCTCTTGACCATTGACTTCTTCTGTCGTATAATAGAATGCCCATTTATCTTTATGAGATTTTATCATATTATTTTGGAAGTAGCCATTATAAATCAGGTTTTCCACATCTTTAAAATAGCCTTTCCAATCATGACCAAAATCAATATCTTTCAAAAAAGCAATATTGATATTTTGCTCCATCAAAGTAGGAGAGGTTGCATAAAGCAAAATCTTATCCTCTGGCCAAGGAGAATCCCCTGCATCGAAAGTTGCAAACCGAGAAGAAACCCCACCCTGCACATTGGTAATATAAAAGATGTATTCAATATTCTTTTTGGAACCAAAAGGTTTAGCGACTGGATAAGCTAAATCAATTTCATCTTTTGGGAAATCAAATTGCCATGTTTTTTGGTGTCCCCAAAGACCTTCAGGATTTCGTTTTTTGGAAGCCAAGCCTTGGACATTTTTATAGAGATCATATTCATAGACAAATAATTCTACTTTTACAATTTTTGATTCGTCCCAAGCTTTCACTTTAAAAGTTGTACGTTCAAAATTACTTGGATGTATCGGACTATGTTGCCAATAATCAAATATCGCTTCGGTGTCCCCTTCCGGAATAGTAACAACTGGAGGTTTTGTAACACAAGAAGAAAAAAATAGAATAGAAGCAATGAAAAGCAAAGTAAAAAATTTCATAAGCTGGAAGTTGTTGTAGACATCTTTGAATGTGGAAAGTTGATTCCCTACTTAAACGAACAAATTTAAAGGCTATTGCAGGCAATACTTCTTGTAAAGTACGTATTTTGGCGCATTAAAAGGCTCAAAGCAACGTTTTCACACAAGTCTGTATTTATACAATCGAAACACAGCATGTTGATTCTCTTATCCAAAAAAAGAAAAAATGAAAAATATATTGCTTTTGGTCTTACTAGGTTTCGTGACCTTTGTATCCTGCAAAAAAGATAATTTTGAAACCTTCACTCCGCATACTGGTGGATTTGAAACGAAAACCATAACAGCTTCCTTTTCTGGTATTATCGTTGATGAAAATAAAAAAGGGCTCCAAGCGGTTACCGTCACACATGGAAATAACACCACCACAACAGATGAGAATGGTGTCTTTTTCTTTACAAATATTCCCGTTACCAATAGTAAAGCATATTTCAAAGCTAGCAAGTCAGGCTATTTTAATGGCTCCAGAACTCTTTTTGCGCAAGCAAATAAAAATCACCAAATAAAAATTAAAATGCTTCCAAATAATACTATTGGAACAATTAATAATGCTTCTGGAGGAGTCGTCATTTTGCCGCAAGGTGGCCAATTAAAATTCGATGCTGGAGATGTCGCATTGCCAAATGGGAGTGCCTATACTGGAATGATTAATGTATCTGCTCACCGAATTGATCCTACCGAAAGAAATGGACAATTTGAAATGCCTGGGGATTTAAGAGGAATTGATAGCGAAGAAAAAAATGTTGTTCTTCAATCTTATGGAATGATGGCTGTGGAACTTAGAGACAATGCGGGTAATCTTTTGCAAGTTGCTCCTGGACAAACCGTTGACATGACATTTGAAATTCCTGAAACGCTTTTAGCAAATGCAAAGGAAGTCATACCGCTTTGGTATTTTGATGAGGGGACAGGTGATTGGAAAGAGGAAGGGAGTGCGACCCTTTCGGGAAATACTTATCAAGGAGCAGTCAGTCATTTTTCCTTTTGGAATTGTGATGTAGACTTTCCAAGTGTTTATTTTGAAGCGACATTTGTAGATGAAGGAGGTAATCCAATAGCCAACCAATTTATTCGCCTTTCAATAGAAGATGGCACAAGCTCTTCGGGTCTAACAAATGATGATGGATGGATTGGTGGATTAATTCCTGCTAATAAAATTCTAAAGATGAGCATCCTTACAGAATGTGGAATTGTATATATTCAAGATGTTACAACTACTACTGTAGATCTAAACCTAGGAACCATCACTTTATCAATCGATGCAACAATGACTTATGAACTTACAGGAACTGTGGTAAATTGTGATAACAAACCCGTAGCATTTGGTTATCTACAAGTCCTTAGTACAAACTGGTTCAATCAAGTACCCATTCTTGTAAATGCCGATAATAATTTTACTTTTATTTTTACGACTTGCGATGATAATAATACTATTGCGGTAATCGGTTATGATTATGAAAATTTTGTTCAGTCCGAAGCAGTAGGGTTTATGATAAATCAAAATACGGATCTAGGAAACATTCAAGCTTGTGGTACTACAATTAATGATTTTTACACTATTAATTTTACTTCGGCAGCAACCGGAGCAGACACAACGGTAACAGCCTACCCTCCAAATATATGGGGAAATATAATCATAGAACCAGACTCCACTACTATGCAATTAGGGATAGAACAAGGAGGTTCAGGATCCTATTTTAAAAATATAATTTATCTTTATAAAGATGTACTCCAAGCACCTGCAACCTATGAAGATGTATGGGGTTATATCCAACAAGGTAGTCTCCAAACTTATTATAAATCTACTTTGCAGATTACTGTATTTCCAGATAATGTTGGTGACTATATTGAAGGAACTATTCAATCAAACGGAACTACTCCAATCGTCACTGGCAGCTTTAAATTTAAACGGACACAATAATACATATAGTAGGTTTATTTCAACTATCTTATGATTAAAAAGGAGTGGGGTTTCCCACTCCTTTTTTGTGCTCTTGTGCCATTCCAAAAACTAATATCCAGTTTTTAGCGTTTCAATAAGCTATGAGATGGATGTTTATTATTTTCCTATTTTTGACGCAAGTCCTACAAGCCCAATACCGCTTAAAAATCGACTGCCCATCCTGTGACTTAAAAGTAAAATTTGAGGAGCAATTCACTGATTCTCTGTCAGTTATGTTATACCTTAGAAGCCAACAGCTCAACTTTTTGGGCCAAGGTTTTGCGGAAGCTTCCATAGATAAAATCATTGTAGATTCAACTTCTTTTACGGCCACGATGCACCTAGGCGAAACCTATACACTTGCTATTCTTGATTTAGATTCTATTCCATCACCTTTGCAGCCTAAGCATTTACTTGCGCAAAAACAAGCCAAATTCTCTCCATTAGCGCTAAGTGCCTACCTTCAAAATATCCTTTCACTTGCGACACAAAATGGATATCCTTTAGCTCAAGTGTATCTGGAAGATATTAATTTGGAGGCCAATCACCTTTCGGCAAAAGTCATTCTAGACAAAGGTTATTATACAGAATATGGACAAGCAGTTCCTATTGGAAATACCGGAATTAAAAAAAGTTTTATTCATAACTATCTTAATATCAACCCTGGAAAACCCTTTAATATTAAAAATCTAGAAAGTATCACTAAGCGAATTAATGATTTGGATTTTATGACTTTAACAGCTCCACCCAATATTCGTTTTCACGGAAGTGAAGCTATTATCACCTTAATTCTTAAAGAAAAAAAGGCCAATCAATTTAATTTTCTAATTGGGGTATTACCCAATAATGAAGAGACAAAAAAGCTATTACTTGTGGGAAATGTCTTAATGGATTTCAAAAATATGCTGGGCTATGGGGAACGGTTTTATTTTAGATTTGACCAAACTAGACCTCAGACCCAACAACTCGAACTCAAAACCGCCTTCCCCTACCCTTTTGATTTACCGATAGGCGTTGATGCTGCATTTAATCTTTACAAAAGAGACACCTCCTATCTCGACGTCAATAGTAAAGTGGCTATACAGTATTTTTTAAAATCAAATGACTATTTAAAATTTTTCTGGAAAAATACCTCCTCCAACCTTTTATCCATCAACAAAAATCTATTAATAATATCTAGACAATTGCCTAACAACTTAGACTACAAATCTAATATTTTTGGTTTAGAATATGGTCTAGAAAAATTGGACTATCGGTTCAATCCAAGAAAAGGCCTATCTTTTAGCGTAAGCGCAGGAGGTGGATTTATAAAACGACCAAAGAATCCAAAAATAACCGAAATCTCCATTCCCAATAAACCTGAATTTTCTTTTGAACAGCTCTATGATTCTATTGCTTTAAATAGTTGGCAGGTCCAAAGTAAAGTTCACATCAATGCCTATCTCCCTTTTTTCAAGCATAGTGTTTTGGCGATTGGAAATCATACTGGCTGGATATATGCACCCACCCAACCTAGACAAAATGAATTGTACCGAATCGGGGGCAATCGGTTATTACGCGGATTTGATGAAGAGTCCGTATTAGGTTCTTTTTACAATGTCAGCAGCTTGGAATATAGGCTCATCATCGGCCAGCGCTCCTATCTTTTTGCTTTTGGGGATTATGGCTGGGTTCAATCACCCGCCTATCAAACAGGCCGAAATACCAATCACAACTACCTTGGAATGGGTGCTGGAATGAGCTTTGAAACTAAGGCTGGTAATTTTAGGATAAGCTACGCACTTGGCAAACAAGACGAAGCCCCAATCAATACAAAATCATCGAAAATCCACCTTGGTTATCAGAGCTTGTTTTGAGCCAATTTTATAATTTCTTTTTGACAACCAACTTCAAACTAGTACCATTCCATCGATAAACTTCAATCCTTCAGGAAATTTTCACGACATATTCTCCATGCTCATCTTCTACATATCTGTCATTCTTAAAAACGGGTTCTGCCACTTCTATCTCTTTGATAATCAACTCATTGAAAGGGATATTAAATTGCTTAGCCTTTTGAAATTCATTTAAATTTCCTGTATTCCAATTCAAGATTTGATCATCATCACTGACATACACCATTTTTACATTACCATTTCTAAATTGAATGGGCTGATAGATTTTTTCTGTGATCCAACCGATTTCCCCCGTAGAGGTTTCGTTAATAATATTCATAAATTTATTATCTTCAGTAAGCAGAATATAATCATTTGAGGAAAGCCCAGGACAGGACTCGCGAAAGCTATTAAACCTCAAAACTCTTGCTACATTTTTTAGGCCAGAATTAAATTTTGAATCCATAATATCCGCACCATGATATTCATTAAACAAGGTTAAAGTATCCAATATTTCTTTGGTCTTATTAACTTCTAAAACTACTAAGAATTCTTTATTACTTCCACTCCAAGACAAAGGTCTAGTCTTAATCAATTTATTTCCCCAAAAATAGAAGTCCAACAAAGCATCTTTACGCAAGATATAGCCATCCTGAATACACCCCTCATAAAGGTGTGTAACCTTGATCCAGTCTTTACTCTCCGCCACCACTTTAGAAAAGAATAGCGGAAGTGCGTTCATTGCATTTCCATTATCTACAATTGGGCGATCGTATATAAGTGAATTAGTGGCTGGTTTCATTGATGATGCAAATTCACACTTAACAAACCCATCTTGCGCCAATAAAATTTGCGTAGAGAAAAAGAAGAAAAAAGAAATAGAAAATTTCATATTCAATTATGGTTTACATTCTAGCAATCAATATTAAGCGCTCTGAATTTTGGCCGTAAGGCGCTAACTCATAGTTCCCAAATACTTCTAACAACTCCAAATTAGCCTCCACAAACATTCGCTTAAAATCTACCAATTCAAATAGCCGTACCCGCTCATAAAAAGCATAATGATCTGTCCCATCTTTGACTATAATCTTCTTGGTCACAAACCTATCATCTACCGCTCTGGAAATATCAAATTTGATATCACCTCTAACTTCTAATTCACTACTAATCAATCCATTACGAACTTTTGGTGCATTTAAAAAATCAATTACTAACAACCCATTGGGGACTAAGCTTCCACCCATCATTTTCAAGGCTTCGACATGTTCTTCATCAGACTCAAAATAGCCGAAACTGGTAAAGAGATTAAAGACAAAATCGAATGCCTTTGGGCGATATAATTGGCGCATATCGTACACTTCAAAATGCAATTTATCGTGAGCAAATTGTTGTGCAAAGATAATACTTTCATTGGACAGGTCCACCCCTGTAACCTCAAATCCTTTTTCCGCAAGGTAAACGGAATGTCGCCCCTTACCACAAGCTAGGTCCAAAATACGACTATCGGTTGTCGGTTCCAGATACTCCATAAGACTATCCATAAACCGCTGAGCCTCTTCATCATTCCTTTTATTATACAACTGGTGGTACCATTTTGTATCAAACCAACTCGCAAACCATTCCTTTTCCATGCACAAAAGTAATAATCTAATGTTAATGCCCAAAATAGCTGGCTCATTAATTGGACAAATCAAAAAAAAATCGGACTTTTGCGTGCTAGTGCTTTAGGAAAAGAATCCCTTTAAACTAAAGCCAAACTCAAAACACACAGATGGCACTTAAAGAAACTGTATCAGGATTCAGAGGCACTTTTGGCAATGAACCTGGAGATAATTTAACCCCTTACGAAATTGTAAACTATGCAGCCGTCTATGGGGAGTGGCTGCGTTCACAATTTACAAATCCCAAAATAGTCGTTGGGCGAGATGGCCGTATCACAGGCGAAGTCGTCAGTGAATTAGCTATCAACACCCTCCTTTCTATGGGCGTAGATGTCATTGACTTAGGGTATTCTACTACACCAACAGTAGAAATGGCCGTCACTCATCATGAGGCTACCGGTGGCATTATATTCACTGCTAGCCACAATCCAAAAGAATGGAATGCTTTCAAATTCTTAAACCAAAATGGGGAATTCCTATCCTCTGAAAGCATTCAAACCTTATTAGACAATCTAGATAAGAAGAGTTGCTCTTTTGCGAAAGCCACTGAACTTGGTAAGCGCACCCAAATTGACGATGAGCATTTCTATCATATCCAAAAAGTATTAGAGGACGAACTCGTAGATGTCAGTGAGATCAAAAAAGCAAATTACAAGATAGTCGTAGATACTATAAACTCGACTGGCGCCTTGATTATTCCTCCATTATTGGAGCGTTTGGGGTGTGAGGTTGTTTTGTTAAATGGAAAAATTAATGGAGAATTTGCACATACTCCTGAGCCAATTGAAAAGAATCTTCGAGACTTGACCAAGGCTGTTGTAAAGGAAAAAGCTAATCTTGGAATTGCTGTTGATCCAGATGTGGACCGTTTAGTGTTCGTTTCCGAAAAAGGTGATTTCTTTGGAGAAGAATATACATTGGTTGCTATTGCGGACTATGTATTAAGATATAAAAAAGGCCCCGTTGTCTCAAACATGTCTTCCTCTTATGCTTTAGCCGATGTCGCACAAAAGCATGGTTGTGAGCGTTTTGAGTCTTCTGTTGGGGAGGTTCATGTAGTCAAGAAGATGAAAGAAGTTGGAGCCGTAATTGGAGGGGAAGGGAATGGAGGAGTCATCTACCCACCACTACATTATGGACGAGATGCGGTCATTGGGATTGCCTTATTTCTTTCATTCATGGTTAAGTCTGGACGCAAAGCTTCGTCTTTGAGAAACTCCTACCCTTCGTATTATCTTTCCAAAAACAAAGTAAATCTTCCTCAAGAAAGAATAGATGAAGTCATCACCTACTTACAGGACAAATACAAGAAGTATAAAACCAATAACGATGATGGATTGAAGATATACTTAGATGCTGGATGGATTCATGTACGCGGGTCTAACACGGAACCTATTATGCGTATCATCTCGGAAAGTACGACGCCTACTGTGGCTCAGAACCTTTCGGAAAAAATCATGAAGGATATTGGGGAAATGGTGTAGCGGTTGCAGTTCGGTAGTCAAGGTTTTTTACCACTCCCGACAACTGTATCCTGCGACAAAGAGAAACCGATGTCATTGGTGGTTTGTATATGAAGCGTTGTGCGTTTAAACGCACTTCATTTGCCCAATGATTTATATACTTTATTGTACAGGTTTTATTTCCCCAGTCTGTTTTATCAATTCGGTAATTTTTTGTTAATCCAAAATAATTTTTCTGATTCTGGCTGGCAAGAATATAGAAGAACTATTAATACTATTCCGACTGATCTCATTGACTATTTTATTTTCCTTATTGGCTACAACGTGAATGCGATAATGCAGCGGACTCCCTTTGTGTTGCGCCTACGGCAAAGAGAGTCTGCTGTCATCATCGCTTGTTAGCGAAAGTTCCATTCTTCTATTCAATAACAACAAAAGCATACGCGCCATCATGATTAAAATCTTTTTCATTGTAATCTGAATTTGGATAAATGATATGGTAGAAACTATCAATTAAGTGGTAATTATTATTTCCTCCTTGGTTCATCCTATAATTGATGTCTGTGATATTAACCTGGCAATTTTCTTGAAAATCTAAATCTTGTAAATCAAGACGTAAGTTGTAGAATGCAATTACAAAATTGCCAACTTCCTTAGGAATCATCCCAAATTTTATGGTTTGACCTGACAAATCTTTTTTGTACATTAGTTGTCCCTTAGATACACTTGAATTTAAAACAGTAAATCTACCAGTCTTATTCACATAATCAAAACTATTCTCAGCTAAATAAGAATTTATTGTATCGATATACTTATTGAATCCAGAAAATATCCTAAAGTCAAAAGTATCGACAGCAATGGAGTCACCAGATACCAAATCAAACAATTTTTTATTTATGGTTGACTCCACCCAAATGGTGTCACCCAACAAGAATGTGTCTTGGTGTGGACTTAGAGTCATTTTTATCTCAAACGAAACATCTTTTTTACACTTTTCATTCCCGATTGAACCACACGAAGAACAGCTTTGCATGCTAAATGTAAGTAGCAAATAGAAAAAATAATTTATTTTCATTTTATTTGTTTTAAAATGCCTATGTACCAAAATATAAAGGCACCTAGGCAATAAAAGTGACTATTTAATACCCATAAGAGCTAAACAGGGTGTTAACTATTGTAGTAGTCTGTCCAGTTGGGGGTGAAGAGTTTAGTCGAGTTTTTACTGTCGCAATATTTTCATCGTTTGCTAAGGTCGCAAAGAGTTGTGCGTGTGAAAAGCGTTTTCTAGGCTCTATTCCTTTTTCAACCTTGCGCAACGTTAAAAATTCTAAATCCCCATCAATACCATTCATTATTTTTATTATGTTCGTCAAACTTGCTTTTAATAAGTTCTATATCTTTTTGACTAGCCCATGAAAAATTCATTTTTAAAAAATATATTTTTTGGCAATTTTTTTCAACTTTTATAGTAATTTGGTTAAATAGAGAGATTCGATAAAGTTTTACTTTAATTGAAACTTTATCTTCAAGACCTACACTAAAGTACTTTGTCTTTCGCTTAGAATTCACTATCGCATATTTTAAATTTGGTTTATAAACACCAATTTTCAAACCCTTTTTACTTTGCTTCACTTCTAGCAAGAAAGGTTTTTGAATATAGTCAAACAACAATAACGTCATTAAAAGAGCTGTCGATACCGTTTGAATAACATTTCTGACTGGGAGGGAAATGGATTCTTGAATAAATATCAGAAAGAAGGACGAAAACATAATTGCTATAATTATTCTTCGCAATACCAGATATTGTTTGAACCATTTCTTATTTGTAAGTATGATTTTTTCCATAGCTAAAATTGTAGAGGAAGAACAAACTTCCTCTGCGTTATTGATTAACAACTTCCTGAAATTATTCCACCTCCTCCAATCTATTCCATCGTTAAGGTGTTGTAGAAACACGCAAAATTGAAAATTTTGCGGACTTTGTCCAAGGTACTTCACATTGGGTTAAGCACCAAAACCCGTATTAACTATAGCCATTGTTGGCGTGTCGTTCTTTCTATTCAATCTTTTCCCATTTTCCTTGTCTAAAATACATATTGTTAAATTTTGGTGAGTTAAAAACTAAAAAGAAGTCCCAAGTTTCACGATATGTTGTTGGATTTGTTGTCAAAATATGGTGAGTTGGTTGTACCATTTGTATAATAAGTCTGTCCGACCTGTAATTGTCAGGGTTGGTTGTCTTAATTGTCCCTTTGTAGGTTTTTCTTATATTTTCCTTTTCAGTTACATAAAAGAAAATTGAATCCTTTTCAGTTATCTCAAATCTAAAATGATTGTATTGCCAATCCGATTGCTTACCCGAGAAATAGTTTCTGTCAATGGTGTATTCACCGAAATAGTCCTTTTTTGTTAATTCTTTTTTAGAAAAAATCCAATTCAAAGTGGTCGATACAAGAACTAACCCAATTATTCCACCCCAAATAATTAAAAGGATTTTTCCGAATGCTTTTTTTCTTGATATTATCCAAACCAAGAGAAGAATAATTGTCAGCGGAAGAATTATAAAAATCATTCCAAGGTTAAATCCGAATCCCATATTTTAATTTTCTATTTGGTTTTTTATAATGCACGCCAACCACGATTTGCGTAAGCGTAGTTGCGGATTTCAAGACACTTACTTTTCAATTTATTACTAAACTTAATACAAAGATGTAGACTTTAAATTAAGCACAAAACCCGCAATTACATTTACATTCTGTTGTGCGTTCGTTTTTTATATTCATTCCACCTTCTAACATATTCATCAAATAGATATGGATATACAATCCAATATTTAAAAGGTTTTATAAGCCAAATGTAATATTTACCATACTTATTTCTATGTTTTACATAAGATGCCATTCGGATAATATAACAATCTTTGTTTTTCTGTTTCCAAGAATAGTGCATCAAAGTATGTTCGGTCGCATTTCCAATTTCATTAATTGTTTCATTTTCCATTGAGTAAACAGTTTGGAAATCAAAATAATTATCTGTTCGCAAATCAATATCAAATTCAGAAAAATGTAATTTTTTTTCTTTCTCGTTCATTCGTTCAGCCAGACTTTTTTCTTTGCAATTTGGTATTGGTAAATTATTTACATTCTTGTCAATTCTAAAAATCTTACCAAAAATTGCTCTAAATGAAAAGAGTATTCCTGTAACTGAGAAATTAAAAGCATTTTTTAGAGTTGGTTCAATCGCATATTTTCTAAACTTGTATAAACTATCATTTTCTGACGGTTTAAAACATATAGGATATTCCCAAACGTCAAGAAGTTCAAAATCAGATGCTAATTTCTGAATAATCCACTTGTCTTTTAAATGTCTTTCATTTGGGACTTTACATTTTGCCATTAGTCAACTGATTATTTCTTTGAAGAAACATATATATTGCGTGTGGCAACATAAGAAATGTCATACCCGAAAAAGGTATCATATAAACTCCAATTAGTACTACGACAAAATACGCTATAATAAATTTTTTGGGAACTATTTTATTTGTTTTTTCTATATAATCCACAAGTATTCCAATAGGAATTATTAAAAGACCAAAATATACAAACCAAAAAGAAGCAAAATTTTCATAATTCATTGTTCCGTTTAGTAATGGAAACTCAAAAAGACCTTCACTGATTTTAAAAAAGAAGATTTTGGAAAATGCAAAAAATTGTTTTCCGAAAGCAAATGGTGATACACCTAATAAAAAATGTGCAATTCCAGTGTAGATTAGTATTTTTCCATTTATTAATTTCATAATTTGACTATTTTGTTTGAAGTGCAAAAATACTTGTTTCTTATAAAAGATTTTTTGACCTATATCAAATT
>JAUTBZ010136776.1:0-13337 GCA_032361785.1 Lepetodrilus galriftensis | reverse complement strand
AACGATTTAGCATACGAGACCGTGCGACAGTTTATATTTTGTAGCTTGGCGCGATTTCTAAGTTCATAATTACTATTCGCGAACTATCATATCTGTATCAGTGATGCTGAAATGTCTTATGGGTTTAAACAAAACAAAAATAGAACAATATTTATTGGAAAACCTTCCGGGAACCACGAATAGCAATGTCTAGTCTTATTAGTGGTATTACATATCTGCATACACATAGTATACTGGGTATAGTTAGTTGACATTTTTTGTTGTTGTTGTCATACGTAGTTCATGGAGATTATGACACAACGCTACAATGCTGTTGCGTAATCTTCATGCTCATTAGCCCTTGTCGATGGCGTTTCGTATCAATTTTCAAAAAATGTCAAAATCATTAAATCATGAATGGTGACAGATTCGGAGGAAAACCTGATGAGGTCAGTCACTCCTGCAGCCCCGGAAGAGTTCTCCGTGTCAGGACTATACTACATGGCAGCTCACTTGGATAATGTCATCATGCTCCACTGGAACCAGTTTGGCAGATAGCCTTGATGTGTCAAGTCACTTACCTCCGCGATCTTTGTTCTCCATCGTCTTCATAATTAGACACCACTGTTTACAGGAAAGGTTCAAGGCGCGTTATCCTTACCAGATGCCAAGCGGAAACCCACATGGAAATAATGTCCTTTAGGTCTTAGTTAGGTTTCCTTATATTTCCATCTCATTTGTGATTCTGATTAATTCTGCGAAATTCGTGAGTTTAAATTACGTGTATGTTTCTAGGTATTAACATTGCCAGAATATATAATCCCGGAATTGTTTATAAATAAATACCACTGCGTGTAACAGCTAACAGCATGCTTACACTCTGTCGTCATTGGGCTACTTCCTCCCGCCGCTATTTTCATTTTTGTTTATCGATAGTACCACGTTAAGGACATACTAATTTAATTTGTTCGAGGTAGGGGCAAATGAAATGGAGATATATTTTCAACCAAATAAGGTACAACAACATGTTACCAATCGTCATTTATGTCTTGACGTATTTTACATTTTCAATTAAGTATTATAGCGTAAAGTAGAATAGTATCTGGTGAAATACAAACAAGGAGCCAACACTTATAAAAATGCAACTGATATTATACTTTTATTTAGAAATAATGTTTAAAGTAAAGTCCTGGGATTTCGGACACTTTTCAGTGGTAGTCCTGTTTATTGCTAATATAAAACACGTATCAACCTATCAATGGCAACTAACTATTGGATACTGAAGCAAAACCAATTTTGTAACAAACATTGTCATTGTATCATTTTTACAAAAGGTTCAATATATTTTGAAACGAATATAAATCCGACTATGTGTCGCGTCCTGGGACTTCGGTCACTGTTCTTGTGACTATGGACATTGGACAGTGGTCCTGCGATATCGGCTATTACAAAAATGTGCCACCTGTCATTACAATAATTAATAATTTTATAACACATGACCATATATTTTAAGTGCATATCCAATTTTCTACTTCGATATTCTGGCGACATGTGCTAAACTCAGTTGCCGAAAACGTCACATTTACGACTTTTTATGCAGATATGCAATTTAGATATAGTAACGGTCATGTTAGCATCTTTCAATGATACAATTACGTGGTTGAGCTATTCACGGTCAAAACACAGTCAGGAAGAACGGTAGACATTTATATTAATCCGTAAACAGCTGGTTAACGTAAGTGTCCGAAGTGAAGGTACTGTCCGAAGTCCCCGGACTTTACTTAATACAATAGTCAGACAGAACGCACATCTGGAGAAATGAACATAATATTTCCTTCTAATTGGACCACATGCTTCCTCACTTGAAGTAGAAGAGAAATCGACGTTTGTTTCGATAGACTTGCGATCGTTTGTGATCGAACAGAGAACAAAGTTGTCAGAAATACGTACTGTCATCTGAGGATTGTGAGTGTGGGCGTATGTTTGCAATTTGTGTGGGTTCTTTTAATTGTATTTGTGTGTGTGCTTGTGGGTGCGGTATATTATGGAGAGGAAAGTGGTGGATGAAAGGATACGTACAGAAACTCATCTTTAGTGTTATGGCGAAAATAGTTAAGTATAAAAGTAGGCTGTTCTTGCTTCCGTGTTTGACCGGGAGGCGACGCCGAGTACCTGGAGCTACAAGAGCTTTGCCGCTCGTATTACTGAACATTGACGTACAATTACGGGTCTATTCCAGGCGATAATTTGAATAGAGCATATGAATTAGTTCTTGAAGAGTTTCCCATATCTGACGTCCATTTTCCTGTCAGTATAACTTAGACATTTTAGAATTTGACCGTGCCGGTGTCAGTGGTCATGATGAAGTACTAAGTTATGAAATTATAAGATAAATGTATATTTTATAGGTAGTATTAGGTAAAGGTAAATATTAACATATATGTTGATACATAGATATCAATACGGTATCAATACGATAGTGTTATACTACAGTCAGATCCCGTTGTACCGGACATTTCCGTTTGTGTATTTTCTCAGAAACAGCACGGTAACGGTCTTCAATATGCAGAACTATTTTCTTATGTCTCTCTCTCTCCCTCTCTCTCTCTCGCTCACCCCTCTAGCTACATTCATCGAGAAATCAATTATAAAGTGTGCCATTGCTTTTCTGTAGTGTAATATAAATGTTTTTGCACTAAACATTTGCACCGTTAACGTATTATATGTTTTTTAGATTTCCGATCTGGTTCTATGCCGTATGAGATTAACGTTAATTGCCATTGTTATTCGCTCAGGACCAATAGTGTAGGGCCAGTTAATATCTTAGCACCAGATATTGCAATAGCAACCTATACACATTGGATTCTTTTATTGAAAAAGTGGGACACTCTTTACCAGTAAATAATGTAACCGTAAAATTGTACAATCTCGAAAGACTATAATCATAGTGAAGGCTAATGCTGTCTGTCACCCGGAAATTAGTTTGCTAACGTGTTATTGACACCCACTGCGCTGTTGCATTGTCGACAACGACTTGAAGAAACGCAATGTCTCTATCCGTATTATGTGTTTATCATTCTTCAGTTATGTTTATATAAATCAATTTTGGATCCATTATAATGTCTATGACTCGTATAAATAGTTGGCGGTGCGTGGGATCACGAATCTAATTAACTAGAACCGGGAATCTTCTCATCGGTCGTCATTATATTAGTTTCACTGGCGGGAAAAGTAGGGATTTGTCTGTCCTACTCATAACTAATGCCCCCGTTTCACAAAGACTTCAAGTCCAGTTAGAACGTTACGTTTCAAGATGTCTATGAATCTATGTCCTATCGAAGTTTTATTAACAAGGATGCAGGTGCATGTACAAGTCAATTAATGATAAAAATGCGATCATTCGTGAAAACTCTTATCACCTCGTTGGTTTAATCAATCAACATTGTCCAATTGCTTAACTTCTTATCCAGCTGACATGGAATCCTAATTAAAAAATATATATATGCCATCGCAATTATCTATAACGTCTTTGCAAAACAGTGTGGTCCTTGTATTGTACTTCACTAACGTTATAACCATTGCTGATCTACTTCTCTATGGTGCAAAAACAGTAAATAACAGAGTTGTAGAAATTTCCCACCGCACTCAATCACTCACCCATGTATTATCTATAGTATCAAATATATATTAATGGTGTTTATGAAGACATATCTTTTTGGAAAGGAGAGTAGACTAGAGTCGAATGACAGTTGTACTGTTGTACTGTGGTATATTGGCTAATATTCTAGATCTATGTTTAATGTTACTCTGAAATACAATTATTATTATTATTATTATTATTATTATTATTATTATACATACATACATTTATATAGCGCAAATATCCAGAATAACTGCTCAAATGCGCTTATTACCTCGGTTAACGGATCTGTGCACTCACATTTCTTGCAATATAAGATTGTTCTAGATAAATATACAATATTCAAAGACAGAATAGCATGCGAAAGACATACCATTAATGAAAATGATTAAATATTAACGTATTTAGTACATGATGTTCTACAGATATTATATTGATTAAGATATTCGCTCTGTACTATTGTGAGTGTTCTATGCCAGTAAAACTGGCTTACGGCTGTATTAATTGTGCCCTGTCAAAAAGTAGGACTATTTGTGTATAGAAAAAACACATAGATACATCTGGAGTTGTCACCATTGCTTCGTTGAGGTTAATTAATTACTGTTTCACTAAGATGCGATGTCGACTCTCTTTTACCCCTGACAATACAGTTTAAAGAATGTGTCGTGTCTGTTTTGTCCACTGTTCCACTTTGAACAGCTGAGCACCATTACATTTTTAAATGTCCACATTTTTTCCAGCCAAAGAAATAAGGATACCCCCACGTATTACCTGTCAAGATTACCTATTCTTAGCTTACGTTCTCTTTTTAAGTGCAAGAAAATAACTGTATTTAAAACATCTCAGTGCATTCTGTATCATGAATTCTACGGAACGGGAAACTTTCCAGCAAGTCCACGTCCGCGATTGCCATGCTAATGTTTATAAGATATAATATTATGCCTCATATTTAGAGGTTCGAGCAATCGACCTCAGTGAATACAGCGTCTGTCCTGACGTTGTGCTCATCTGAACAGTTCTTTCTATGCAGGACAATAACTACTCTGTTTGTTTTCATGAGAATCAATTATATTCTGTTCTGGTCATTCTTGCCACTTCGAGTTCTAACTATTCTAATTTTCGTTGAATGATGAACATTTGTACCAGACGTCTTCAAGAACACGCCTGGATCAAACAACATGTATGTCTGTCTGTGTATATCTGCCTGGATATATCTAAAAATCTCAGAGAGCTGAGTACAAAACCCAATTCATAACTGAGGTGCTTTTCTCTTTTTCTTTTCGAAAAATGCAAATTGCTGAAACTCACAATTCAGTCAGCATATAGTACTTAAATTTGTATAGGTTTGTTTCCAGAAAGGGGACACGTTTCTTTCACTTACATGAAGATCACGACTTGCTACACATTCATCTCACATTTCTGTATCACATTCAGAGTATCTAGGATTCGGTCATGCCCAACACTGAGACACAATTTGAAAAAGTTGTGGGTACCCGGCAGGAAGAGATGGTGATGTGAATGTTAACACAGCAGCTTGGTTGTATACTCTCAAGGAGGTCGAGATGGAATCTGATTGCACAGTGATAATGTGAAGGCCAATGAGCAGCAATGGCTGGACATTAGGTGTTAAAACCATTATTATCTGCGCTTCGAGCATGTGTATTTCCGCATAAATGAACTATTATTATTATTATTATTATTTCCAATTAAATAGCGTCACTGTACATTATAGCTTCCGGGAACAGAGCATACCATTGCCATTTATACCACACAATGCTCACTTTTATTGCAAATGAACTGAAGAACCATTCAAAGGGTAATTCAGACCATGCATATATATCTATAGCCTTCATCATCGCCCCCTCGTCCAGGGAAAGGTAGAGCCACACACGAGTTAGATCACGTGACATAGGCAAGATGACCCTTCATAAGGCGTTCTAGAAGATATTTCTACGTGCACTTATACATACGTACGTCCTTTCCTGGTGTTATTGATGATGGTATTACATCACTATCAAAGGCTCTGTGTTAACACAAAGTATAAAGTGAACACATGATGGACATATGATATTGATTAGTATTTGCAAATGTCGACTCAATCTTGAAAGTAATTACTTTACTTTTTAGTTCTTGAATTTATGCAGTAATTCCTTTTGCTTCAATTAGTTGGCGTTTATAAACGCTCGTGATGTTGTATGATATTAAATACCTCTTGTTTCATTTTGTAATATATATTAATCTTTAAATTGACTGAAATTCTTAAGATATCGTATAAGATTTTGACATAATTAAAATCTAGATTTTCATCTAACTCATTTAATTATTCTACGATATTGTATTTGATTAAGTTTAAACAGGTTAATAAAAACATGAAGTTGTTCTAAATATCAAGCTGGTCTTACGTTAACTATTTAAACCATGATTTATTTGTACTGTTATTTTCTTTAGGTATTGTTACATAATGTCTAGAATAACTTTCTTTAGCTTGGTCTTCTCCGGTTATTGCTAAATGAACTGATTTTTTTTACTTAGTGACTTCTACAGACTCTGTTTTAAAGCTTAGTTTCCTCCGTTTTTTAGCTTAGTATAATTAGTTTCCTCCGATTTACTTAGGTGTAATCTGAGAACCAAAGGTGGAAGTTCATGAAAGCATGTTAATGTGTACACCTGGGGTGCGTTCAAAGACACAAGGGCTTGTAAGCGGCTTACCAAACTAATATAGCCACTGTCTCATATGAAGCGTACATGGGACAGGGAACCAGTTTAGCCAAGCGGCTTACTTACCCCCGTGCTGACTGAACGCACCGCCGGTATATATATGTTACAGTCAGATTGTGAAACCAGTCAGATTGTGAAATGACTGAAAATTTCACTGAATTTGTATATATTTAGACAATTCTTAGAACGCTTGAGGGGGAAACAATGACTGCCTTTATTTGACAGATGGACTGGCATGAGTTTGATGAAATAAAATGAAGATAATATGTAAATTTGTATAGGTATTCAATACTATTCATAACATTTTGTGTGAATAATAATAGACATACATGCAATTTTGTGTGAATACATGTAGGCCTACATATCTTAATTTTCTTTCATCAAACTCATGTAATTCAATCTGGCAATCAAAGGGAGTCACTTTTTTTCTCCATTTCAGGCCCCGAGATTACGAAACTTTCTGAGCACAAAAACGTACTGAGACTATGACGTCACATGACGTTTTATGAACACAATTCTCAGTTGAGCACAGAAATGTACTCCGAAAAGTTTCGTAATCTCGGGACCTGGCTCTAAACCACATGGCTTGACATACTTATGGAAAGGCGAAGTAACTATGCTATGGAAGTGTGATTTAAATAAACCATTCCTGTACTGGTTGACTTCCCTCAGAGAAATGTTAAAGCAGTCAAGCTAGGGCATTATTAATGAACTCTGGTTGTATTGATATTGGTTCCATCTCAAGTATTGGAATGTTAACCCCTGAATAACCATCCATGTATAATCACACATCTAATCAATAATTCATCCGACTGGTGGGTTAATTTCATACTTGACCTATTTTTCATATAAATTCAAAGTAATAATTCTGACATGCTATTTTTTGAGAATATTCATGTTTAATTAAATCGTTGTTTATGGGTGAAAGATTCCCACTGCAATGTAAAATAATAACACTTCAAATTTAAAAGCCTCAAGTTTAATTACTATCCAAAAAATATACAAAGTTTTTTTTAACTTACTATAAAACTGTGTAAAATTGAACAGAGATTAGTTGTTGAGATATTCCATAGAATAGCAGTTCTAAGCAGAATTCCAAGATATCCAGGAATATATCTAAGATCTATACGTAACAATTTTGACAGGTTGCTACAATATTAATATTATAATACAATCTAATACTGATTAACCACACTGCAGTAGTACAGACAGCATGTCCTATCGATATCGTGCCAGAAAGGTAATTTTCGTGGACATTGACGCAAGCTATGGGACGGAATTTGAACTTGGGACCTTTGGCTCCAAATTCCAAATGTTCTACCACTGCCACCCACCCCAAAAATAATTCATAGTAAAATATGAACAGAGTTATCTACCTTGCTGGGTCTGCGTGCTAACAAAGGTCAGCGTTAGAACCTGACACTGGTCAGCGTTAGAACCTGCCCCCAGAAATACATTGTGGACACATTCGTTTTCAAAGAAGATACGCACCTATCGTTAATGAAAGACTGTGGCCGGCTGTTGGGTCGACTGTTGTAGTACAGAGGCTCTGAGTCCGTGTCGCTTCGACCCGGCTGATAGAGGCTGCCATCTTGGTAGTAGTCGGGCTCCCTCTCGTAGCCGCGGTCGAAGGAACGGTCGAAGGAGTCGAAGCGGGGATAGTCGCGGCTGTCGTCGCGGAGGCGGTATGGGTGGTCGGGATGGCTGCGGTATTGGTGCGCCGACGTGTTGTGTTGATGCTGCAGAGGGAAGTTCACGTCGCTGGTGTAGTCGCTGTCCTCCGACATCCCCGCTGAAATATACACACGGCGACGTGTCACGAAAATATACCCAGCGTCAACTAACAGTTTCTGTAATATATCATACCCTCATCATATCAACTAACAGTTTCTGCAATATACCGTACCCTCATCATATCAACACAGTTTGTACACTATGCCCTTTTCACTTAACACTTCCCACATGTAGATAGGTCAAACTGTATTCATGAGACGGGCTCCGAGGTAGATAATGTCATACTATTCTTGAGATGACCCCTCTCATGTTATTGCTGACTCCTGGCCAATGGTCTATGGCATACACACACGTGCTTGCATCTGGCTATCAAATGGTGACTCCTGTGTCCACACTATGAAGACCTATACCAAACACACACAAAATATTCAATAAGTATCCAATTTTATCCTCTGTCCACAAATTGCTAAACAATTTTTATGTATTGTCAGCAATGTTTTCAATCTAAGTGATGCAAGCTCCAGCTTTTTAATGCGATTACTTTGTTACAGCATCTTTGTCATAATCCAATCATGAAGAAACTAGTCTGGCTGTGAATGATGCGGTATCTGGAAAAATACTCTGAATAAGTAGGCATCAGTGCAAAGACGGTATTGTCATTTGTCTCCACGGAAATCCTCTCAAGACCGGCCATCATCCTAATAAGGCAGGCACTCTGTTAGATAATCGCCAAACCAAATTCCAAATCAAAGGAGGCTCTTTCACAGTCAATGTAGGTAGAATCACGGCTTATGAAACTTTTGGCAAAGGATTGTCATCTACAATCAATAGATAAAAGAAAACAGGATTCTTGTTCACAATCCATTTGGTAAAATCATGGCTTCTGAAACCTTTGGGCAGGATCCCTGTTTGGCAAGCGAAGGACCAGAATCCAAATTGGTCCCCTAAGGAGCAGGTCTTCCATCACTAGAATTGCAATTGGTCACAAACAGGAAAGGAATAAAAAAAAAAGGATAGCACATGGGTTGTCCATTAGCCAGCTTCTATGGGTCGACATAAACCAATAACTAAGACCGGTTATATAAGAAATTGCACATAGTTCCAAGACTGCCCATTAATTCCAGAATCAATCACGGTTACATGGTCAAAGTCAGATGGTCAAATTTGATAAGTACGGTCCTATGTGTTCCCTCCTCAATACAATATTGTCCCACGTCTACGGACAGACATATCTGCAACAGGTTTCTGTCTGGAAAAACAAGGTTGTCATATTGAGTGTGTCGATGATGGGCCATGACAGTCAGCTGATTGGTCTTAAAAACAACACTCCCACTGGGGCCCACTGGGGCCGACTGGGGCAGTCTGTATGCTAATACATTTAATAAGCAGCCGATGTTGTGTGTCGTGGTTGGGGTCTGCGAGTTCCGGCGCTGACACGACGCCACTGTGACACACTGTCAGATTCTCAGATTCATCATGGCCCCTTGGACCAAAGCAATCTTAACGTCACGTGATCGGAAACACAAAATCATATTCGGCACCTGGAACTATTTCCAGACGGTCCTGCTACCTTGGAAAAACATTCCTCAATGAATGACGCTCGTTTGACACGGAAAGACCGACCTATTTTCGTGCCGTTTTGCGGCTTTATATAAATACTGACGGCACATTCCTTTCCGGCGATTATGGCCTATGATTGTTTCGTGTAAGTCACTGACGGTGTCAAGGTGGACGTCTCTCTCAGACCCAGTAACACAGAGGATGTGTGTGGTCTGGTGCCGCATAGTAATCAATAACTTCTGACATGCATTCACGTTTCCAATAAAAATAGTGTTCATATCGACAAATTCAATCCATTACTGCAATCAACATTTCTCACAAAAACAGAGGTAAGAGATTATTTTAAAATGAAGCTACATTGATATATCGTTGGAATATGAAAAATGTTTTATGCTGCCAAAAAAATGTTTGGGACAAATTACGATACAATTTTTAGCATTGCAACGACAATTTATCCAAGCGTACTTACACTGTGAATATGAAGGAGGCCTCCGAGGGTGATCTTGCAAACTCAATATCTGCTGATGTGAAACAGAAACATAATTAGTATCTCTGTCAGCCAATTCAGAAGGTTTCAATGACATTGTGAAAATTTAATGAACTACAAGCTTTATTATACCGAAGTGAATGTATGTTTAAAAATAAATTTCTATGCTTTGACAACACAAAGAAGATTTATTTTTCTTTGTATATTACTCAATGGCTGAGAAGATGACTTGGCTGATTGGTAAATAAGGAAATGGTGACTGTATAAATGAGTTATTGTGGACAAAATATTATTATTGTGGATTTGGACAGATATACAATTACATATATAACATGCAGACAAATATATAATAATGTACATAACATGCAGACAAACATATAATAATGTACATAACATGCAGACAAACATATAATAATGTACATAACATGCAGACAGACATATAATAATGTACATAACATGCAGACAGACATATAATAATGTACATAATATGCAGACAAACAAATAATAATGTACATAACATGCAGACAAACATACAATCATGTACATGCCATGAATACAGATATACAATCACATACATAACATGCAGACAGATATACAAAGAGACAGATGAGACAGATATACAAAGAGACAGACATCAGACAGACAGACAGACATCAGACAGTCAGACAGTGTGAAACATTGACACAGATAGATACCTCTTGACTCATGATAGTGTTGAGAACAGAAAGCTTGTTTTGAAGTTCGGCGGCCTCTGCCTCAGGCAGATCTGCAACGACATCTGAAGTCAGTGGAATCAGAACTGACCGTTAGTACAGACTGGAATGTCTGGGAAGAATTGTCCATTAGTACAAGTCTGGGATATCTGGGCAGAACAGTCCATTAATAAAAGTCTGGGATTTTGGGGCAGAACTGTCCATTAGTACAAGTCTGGGATGTCTGGGCAGAACTGTCCATTAGTACAAGTCTGGGATATCTGGGCATAACAGTCTATTAGTACAAGTCTGGAATGTCTGGGCAAAACAGTCCATTAGTACAAGTCTGGGATGTCTGGGATGTCTGGACAGAACAGTCCATTAGTACTAGGATGTCTGGGAATAATAGTCTTCCTGCTGTTCATCAAAGAAAAATAAAGGTCGAGACCTAAGGATATTACAGAATGTCAAATCAACTCAAATGCACAGAAACAATACTGACATCAAATAATGATGCTGGTCCGAAATATATTTGTTCACACTTGATACAAATGTTCAGAGAGCATCTGTGATATAGACTACAGCTGTGTTTTGGGCTGCATCAGGGCACTCATCATGTAGAAAGTGGCGTAACTCCAAGGTAACATTATCTCCAACCTTAGCCATAGACTACACCAGTGATAGGGTTGGAGATACAGTTACCTTAAAGTTACGCCATCTCATACAGGAGGGCCCAGAATGTCAAATATTTTCCCAAAGTTTCAATATTTGTAATTTCAGTGTAGGACATAAAATTGCAACAAGGACTCTTAGCTCTGTCAAGCGAGGGTGAGCACACAGAGGGTCAGAAATACAGCACATGATACATGTACATAATGAAGTCTTCAAACTGGAACATGTCATTTCAAGTTCAATATGCTCAGAATAAAATACAATCAGGTATGCACAGAAATATTGATCAAAATAGAGAAAACGAAAAAGGATTGTACGCTTTCAAATCCAATTTAACAGGATTACATAATTTTTAATCCATTATTTTTAATCTAATGTCAGCACTGCTTCTTAAGGTTGATAACATAGATGTATGAGATAGTTGTTCAAAATATATTAATAATGCTTCTTAAGGTTGATAACATAGATGTATGAGATAGTTGTTCAAAATATATTAATAATGCTTCTTGCATGCTTTAAAGAGAAAATGGAAAACCGCAAACAAAATTAATTTAAAATATAGTAAAACTTGGATATAGATCCTATTGAGCTACACCACAGAATGATCATTGCACAGTTCCAAGGAACATTCAGCATGAATCCTCAAAGAAAGTGATGAGAAGCGATGAGAAGAAGCTGGAGAAGGTTCTACTCACCGTACGGCAGCTCAAAGCGGGCGTCGATGAGGATGTTGTGTCCTGTCTGATGCTGAGTGCCCACCACTTCCCCGTTCAGCATGATGAGTTCCGCCTCCAAGGACAACCACTTGCCATCTCCCTCCTGCCACAGAGAAAAAAAAAATATTCTCAAGAAAATTAATTAAGGGTTGGTAGTTATTTTTCAGGAAGCTTTCTACCAAGTTTCAGAACTCAGTTTAAGGAATTTGGTACCATTCTTCTTCCAATGTAGAAGTCCAACGTTCTACCATTGCAGTACCGCCATCACTGTGCTCGCACCCCTAATAGTACAGACACAGACTTGTACACTATCATAGAAAATAAAATGTGCACAATAAGTACATAAATTGAACATATCTGATCATCAACCTTCCTGGTACAGCAACGTAAATAGTGTAGCCATCACAAGCATTGAATCTATGGGTACTGTGTACTCATCATTTTCACATTGAGTTAATAAACTTGGATTGGGAGTTAGAGAGCGAATCTGGTGAAGTTGCAGAAATTCTGCAAAGAGTTAATTATGATCAGTATTGGTACACGGTTTGGACAAATTTATTCAATTATTGTATTTTATTATTATTTTTTTAAAGAGTTTGAAAAGAAGTTGGACAACACGTTTGACAAGAAGTTGGACAAGGATTAATACCACAATTTCAACAATAGATTTTGACAAAGGAGTTGGAAAAGAAGACGGACAAGAATTTGGACAAAGAATCAACAATTGGACAAGTTGTTGGACAAGTTAGACAATAAGTATCACCATGGAGATACAGTCAGCCAATATACCCCACACACTCCTGGAATAACCAACTAGAGGAAACTATTAAATAATAATATGATAATATACACTTGTATAGTAAATAAATCCTATTTAAAACTGCTAATATTGAGTGTACAAGGCGACTATGGACTGCAGGACATTCCCACCTGGTTGGAGTGGTGGATCTTGGTGAGCGGAACCCAGTGCAGGCCCAGCAGCTTGTCCCACAGCATGCCCTTGTTCCACACCTCCACGATCAACCCTGTGTCCAGCCGCATCGTCTCACTGAAACACACGGGAGTATTACTCACAACATCTCATCTATACAACCCCGTGTCCAGCCCCATCGTCTCACTGAAACACACGCAAGTATTAC
>JAUTBZ010136765.1:0-13337 GCA_032361785.1 Lepetodrilus galriftensis | reverse complement strand
TGTGTGTGTGTGTGTGTGTGTGTGTGTGTGTGTGTGTGTGTGTGTGTGTGTGTGTGTGTGTGTGTTTGTGTGTGTTTATGCATGAGTGTGTGCGTGTGTGTGTTTATGTTTGTGCATATTTATGTGGATGTGTATATTTGTGTTTATGGCCGTTTGTAAGAAGAGTTCACTCATGTCTACAACAGAAGGCAACCCGTGCAAGGCTCATGATCAGCGCGGTAAGTCTCCTAGCATCAGCTGGTACTGACGATTCAACGATGACAACTGTAGTTTAAAAAGTACATACATCGCATTTTATCAGGAATGCATCTGACAAGTAATTTCCGTGGAAATTAAATCCTGGCCCCAGGGACGGGTTCGAACTCTGAAACATCTTAACTACGTTGTGCTACCACCCGCTCTAGTCTATATATATGTAGGGCAGTAGTAGGGCGATCGAATGCAAATATCTCAGCTAGTACATCAGTTATACATGCATGTGTTTACATAGGAGATGTTCCATTAGGATTGAGATGATTCGAATGACGGATTGTAATAGTCTCAATGATAGTGTTCTGAATGATCAAGATATATAGATGTCCCCGGGCAGGATTATATATAATTGGATGATTGTGTCGATTTTGTAAATACACCTTTCTGTGTACGCCCTGTCCTTCAAGAAATGAAGAAAGCGTTCAGGAACCTTTGGGAGTTTGAGAAGTAGGACCAACACTCCTCCCAATTTCGAGACGTCCACTTTTATTATATATTAGCCCCTTGACCCACTCACGCGGATTCGATATCGACCTATTTGATCTTGCTAGTTAAACGCTCTGCGCCTTCAACAAGCACCGATACCAGATTTCAGCCGCTGCCAAAATACAGAATTAATGGCCTTCAGAAGTTGCTTGTAGTGGTTGTGTGTGTTTGTGCGTGTGCGTGTGTTTGTGTTTTATGCCTGTGTATATGTGTGCTCGTGGGTGATGTATTTGCCACATGTGTGCGAGCGAACGTGTGTGTGTTGTGTCCGTGTGTTCAGAACGCATGCGCGGCTTCGTGACCAAAGTTGAAGAATCATGGCAAAGTAAACCCGTGATTACAAATGACTTTCGATATTGGCTTGTCAACGAGATCATGTTAATGCAGCCAGGCGACATTCTCAGTTCCTAAGTCAGTCAGCAGGTGGTATATTCGCACCGAGTCGAGCGGCAGAGTACGATGAATAGGTACAGAAGGTATAGCAATATCCAAAGAGGATTTATAGCAGACAGAAATAGTACAGATGGTCTGTATAAAGGCCTCGTAATGTATATTAAGATTCATGTTTATGACACACGGTGAAAACAACTCGCAAACATTGGTTCGAAATTAAGTATTTCACGAAAATACGCGGCTTTTATGACCTGTAGCGTCTGTCTTGATAATGTTCTATTTCAAACGCATTTTATATGTTAGAAGATGTTGATAACATGACCATAAGGAGAAATTGGGTGAATACTTCTGTATTTTCCCCCTCAATACAGTGGTGCAAGATCGTGTTTGCACTTGAACACCAGGTCCGAGATTACGAAACTTCCTGAGCACAAAAACGTACTCAGACTATGATGTCACATGACGTTTTATGAACACAATTCTGAGTTGAGTATGAAATCGTACTCCGAAAAGTTTCGTAATCTCGGGCCCTAGTGTCTCCCTGTAAGTAATGTTGTAGAGCTTCCTATGAGTTGTCAGGGAACGTGGATATCTATAATATGCGAGTTGCCGGCTAGTTTAACCCTTGCTGTGTTGTAGGCGACCTGGAGCAGGTGCGGGTGTTCGTCTTCAGACTGCTGACCTGCAGCTATGTCAGCGTCGTGGAGGCGGTGCTGGCGGTGGTGGGGGTGTGGCCTCTAACACTCAAGTATGCCGAAGGTGGGTGCACTTACAACATGACCTTTCTCTATACAATGGTAACGATGCTTCCAGGTCTAGCACTGCTAACTTGGGGCCTGCTCCTTTCTAGCTGTTCTGTCTGTACTTTCTGTTACATTGTGCGGTGTTGATCCTTGGTAACTGCGCATGCGTCAGACAGAAAGTACAGACACTACAGATAAGATAGAAAGGAGCAGGCCTTTGATTTCCCCTAATAACAAGAGATTTTTGTGTGTGGCCCACTTACATGGCAGCAGGGTGGTAGGACAGTGGTAGAATGTTTGACTTCGGAGCCAAAGGTTCCAGGTTCAAATCCCGCCCGGAAGCCTGGCATCAATGTTCGCGAATATTACCTTTTCTGATATTGATAGGATGTACTGTATGTAGAGTGGCAATGCAATTGGTCTTGTCAGTACCAGCCAGTGCTCGCAAGTTTACTGCAACATTCAGCGCTACAGATGTTGTGAGTTTCCTCCTGCCCTAAACTGACAAGTCATGATGTTAGTGAAAGATTGCTGATTTGTGAGTTGTGATTGTATTTTTACACATGTACTGTGTACTGTTGTATTTGTGTAAGACGTGTCACTGTTGAATTCAGGTTCTGATGCCACACCTGAGGACTACCAGAGTATCGCTGTGCACTTTGAGAACGAGAAGAACCACTACCTGTCTGGAAAGTTCTTCCTCCTCAGTGGACAGTATCAAAGGGTATATTCATTATTTTCCAAAAGTAGTTCCTAGGATAACATGCATGGCAATGTTCTGTGGATACGCGAAAATAGACAGGAATAGCAAAGGAATTTCTTTTCACATTCTTCCAAAAGCATCAAATTTGGCCCAGACGTTGTCCATACCATACTATTTCAATTTCTGATGGGTGCCAAGATGGACGTCTTCCAGGGCCGCCATTTTGACCATATCCAATATGGCCGCTACCTGGGTTAATGATCAATCATAGTTATACAAGCAAAAGGGCTAGAATCAAGAGCAATACAACTTTTTAAGGGTTTTCGGTGTTTGGGAATCCGATTCTGATCTTGGTTCAATAAGGTGAAGGTCAACCTTCAATGTCCGCCTAGAGGTAATTTGTGGTCGGCAATAATTGCTTCTATTTCTGATGCAAACTTGCTATAATTCTATGTATTGATATATGATATGACTTGGGACTCTGACGACTGTTGTTGTTGTTGTGGCAGGCGATGAAGCATCTGCTGCAGTGTGACGGCGAGGACGCTCAGGCGATTGAGCTGGCTATTGAGGCAGTCGGACGTGCCAACGATGAGCAACTGACGTACCAACTTATCGACTTCCTAATGGGAGAAACTGATGGAGTACCCAAGGTCTGTAGACACATTGCCATGTTATAGTCCATGTATTATATGATACTGTTGTAATGTTATTCCGGAGGATTGGTACGGCCCGGTTGTGATCCGGATACATCCGGGCCACTGCCATATATAAGCACGGTCCTCCGGATTATACATTGAGTTTGCAGAGACCGTCGCACAGGAAGGAACTATATCCTTACTGTGTGACGACTATATATTGTTATAAACTCCATTTACAGAATACACTTTCAACCCAGAGTGTGTTTTGTTATTTGTTTGTGCTTTCTTTCTTTATCCTGCTAGAGAAAGTACAACAATACTATAGATGGGAATAATCGATAGTTCAAGTTACTATCGATGTACTGCTATCAGACCACTCTCTATCGAGATCTATCGATAGTTTGATCTATTGTTACACCCCTAGGTACAACCATGTCTTCACATTGTTGCAGGATGCCAAATACCTGTTTCGACTGTACATGGCACTGAAGCAATACAGAGAGGCGGCTAGAACTGCCATCATTATAGCCCGGGAGGAACAGAGTGCAGGTCGGAAATCTCTCCCTCACTACGACCTTACTAGTCTGCATCACACCCTATTCCCACTCGAATAGTCTCATTCACTAGTCTGCATCACACCCTATTCCCACTCGAATAGTCTCATTCACTGCTGGACACGATCTGTTAAAATGGTCAATGCGGACTAATAACAAACTGATATGGATGAAAGTATGTAGATATATAAGAGTAAACCCATACTGGTTCCTGGATATTTTTCTTAATATGTACATCAACTTCATTATACTTACTATCGGACATGTATAGTTATAGTGTGACCTTATGATATATGCAAAGTTATCCGCGTTTTATCCGAATCCGTGGTGCATCGGAGGTGCATCTAGGGAGCACTGTACTATAAATCGTTCCTTTTCTGCAGGAAACTACCGCAATGCCCACGATGTTTTGTTCAGTATGTACCAGGAGTTGAAGGACAACAACATCAAGATACCAGCAGAAATGTCTACAAACCTGATGATCCTTCATAGCTATATCCTGGCAAAGGTAGAAGTAGTCTGCTATTGTATTGCTATAAATCAAATACCGTAATTACCCTCTAATAGTTCGAACACCTAAATTAATTACCCAAAATAATTTATTTCTGACCCTAAAAATACGAACATGACAAACAAAATTCAAATCATAATTTCTAATTATTAGAACACAGTAATGTTTCAAATGTGTTTTTTCTTACTTTGTAAGCAAATGTTTTGGGTTTTTTAAATAACCATATTTCAACATTTTCTCTGAATCGTGGCTTTATTCAAGTCTTACTATTATCAACCTCGCCTGTTCCATTATTCCAGATTCATATTAAAAGAGGAGATCACTTGAAGGGAGCTAGAATGTTGATCAGAGTCGCAAATAATATCAGCAAGTTCCCATCACGTAAGTATTTGCTAATGAATACAATAAGTGAAAACATTGTTTGTGAAAATATTTTCTTTCAACAATAGTCATGCCTGACACGATCAGGTTGACAAAAAGCTTTCACCAGAGATCAAAAATGAACTTCATTATATAATGTTTTATTTTATTGTATACTAGTATGTTAGCTAAGTTATTGACGATGAAGAATTAAAAATTTCATAGACTTATCTCATTTCTGAAAAAGCTTACCGTACATCATCTTGAATTATATTCGATGCACCTAGAGTTTAATTATGCAACCAACCAAATAAATCAATTTTGGTGACAGGTTTTGCGGTAATTACTCTGTATGGCTTTTTTCTGCAATGTGCTGTTTGGACAGGACACAGGGACAGGTACTTCACAAAGTACACAGGACAACACCCTTCTTAGTCATTTACGTAATTCAACGCCTTCGCATTATAGATATAGTCCCGCTACTGACATCCACTGTGATAGAGTGTCAGAGGTCAGGGTTGAAGAACTCAGCCTTCAGCTACGCCGCCATGTTGATGCGGCCCGAGTACCGCAACGACATTGACCTCAAGTACAAGAAGAAGATCGAGATGATCGTGAGGAAGCCGGACAAAACTGAAGACGAGGAGCCGCTCCTGCCGTGTCCTGTGTGCGGCTTCCAGCTGCCCGAGACGGACCTCATGTGCCCCGAATGCAAGAACAACTTGCCGTATTGCGTTGTGACGGTGAGCTAGGATACTATGTTTGGAGGAAATGGCAAACACCTGTTCATGCGTTGTTACATTAATCTTTTAGATGGATATGGAATTGGTACTGTTTTACATGCCGGCCCCTAAATTTATCGCCTATGGGTGAGATATTCCCGCTGCGACGTAAAACATTAATTCAATCAATCAAACCTAAATTTGTGTATGTTACCATCGAAACAGCTCCATTTTTTCTTCTCTTGGTAACATCATTTATCTGAACATTTTAGTATCCATGAAAACTTGTCCTGGGAGGGGAGTGCTTTTAAACAGAAATTACGGAACAACTCGACATATTTAGCATTTTTACTTCTGTGTTAGGTACGTTTCAGAGTACATGCTGTACAATTTTAGAAGTTTGATGTGGAATAGCTAGGTATCATGAATGAACTACATACTGTAGTTACCTTGTAACATCAGATAGTCGTAGTCCCCATTCTCATCATTGCCCCATAAAAATGTATGCAAATTAGTGTATTTTTTAATGCATTACAGTATTTATCTTGAGTAATATTGGGCATGTATGATCACAGTTTACTCGAACGAGATGTGACATCCCCTATATGGATGAAATATTTCAGCTTCAATAAATATTCTTTACCATGGAATTATTGGTCTTCCACAGGGGCGCCACATCACCTCCGACGACATGACTGCGTGTCCTACCTGTGACTTCCCAGCACTCTTTCCAGAGTTCATCAAGTAAGACTCCCTTCTATTACCCCAGCATGTTGTTTCAAACTGTGACACACAAAACTTATACGTCATGCTTGTCTTCTAGCATTCCCACTTGCTGAAAAACTGGGCCAAGACTACTTTTTTTATTGCCTTTGATAAGCTATAAGCCTAACAAATATTTGCAAATCTCATTCAGCCTTAGGGTTCGCTACTCTTGGCATTTATAGCAAAAACACAACAACAACAAAATACAGGCCCTAATTTCCAGGGCCTGTATTCTCAAAATTCTTTGTAAGTCCTAAGAAGATCGTAAGTACTAAGAATTTGCCTAACTGGGTTTCTGCTCATGCTAATTTTTGAAGAGATCTTTTCTCACTAAGAAGTTTCGAGAATACGGACCCTGATTCCTAAAAGCGATTTCTGAAATTTGGTAGAAAGCTTCCTCACAAAATATCAGCCGGCTCTTAATTAAATTTGTTGAGTATATATACATACAGTGTATCTAAATATTATGCAGGCAGGAAGACTTGTGTGGATATCCAAATTAAAATGTACACGTAGATGTCCATGACAATTAGTGATGTACAGTGAGCCTACAACCTGACACTTGACATTTATTAGAGGCCAACCATCCATTGATACAATGTACAGGTGATAATTATAGTTTGGCATGAAATAACCTTATTGCGTAGATTGTATCGGCACATATGAAATGAAAAACAAAACCCTTCAATTTCTTAGTTTTTATGACTAAACCAAAATTTAATGAAGCAGGTGTGTGACGAAGAGCATCAGCACAAGCAAATTGAAATTAAATTGCCTGCTTAATCTTTCAGGCATCACCCCTCTGCATTATTAGTTACCAGAGTGATTTCCGGGATGTACAGGTTTTTATGCCCAGACTATTTAGTGATACTAGTAACTTTATAAAGAGAAGGAAAGAAATTATGGTGCAAAAAAAAAGAAGTTTGTTACATTGTACAAAATAAGATTTATTATTTTTAATTTGACATTCCATAAAGTATTTGATAATCTACCAATATATTGCCAAATAGAAGTGTCAATGCATTTCATGCCAAACTATGGTGATGTACATCTACCCAACAATCTGACTTCATATTGATTATCGAGGCCAACCATCAATCTATTTACCAAGGTATTATCAACTGCTATGTACTATCTATTATATTCATGCATGTATTATATGAATAGGTCACGAATACTTAAATTTATCAATAAGTTGCACTGTGACATCAGCAATTCTATGACAGTTATTGCCGCTAGTTGGCTTCATTGCCTGCTGAACGTTTTCTTTGGTAAGCCCAATATTATGTGTGTTCAAATATGAAAAATGTTCAAATTCTGAATGTAACTACTTACTAACGGTCTCGGACTCGAGTACTTGATCATCTGTGGATTATTTTTTCAGTGACTTACAATGACTGAAAACAACCAAATCGCAATATTTTGTATTCTGTATTTATTTAATACTGATGAAGACAAGATATATTATAAGATGTGATTATGATAACATATTTTGAATGTTAATAATATTTTTTGTGGTACATGACATGACATTTCCTTAGGTTATCTCCCATGTCTGCATGTAGTGTGAAGAATGTCAAGGAAAAAGAACAACATACAAATAATAGATCTACTCCTTCAATTATATGGGCTATATAGACCGCAGCAAAATAATTTAAGTTTTTATGTTTGTATGTATTCATTCTTATTGAGTATTGCTCATCTCCAGAATTTGCTAAGTTTGCATGGAATGTACTAATGTAGACCTGCTAATGTAAATTCTGTATGCTCAGTGGCAGAATATAAGCCAAGGCAATATGTTACAGTAACGTGTTTCATATTTCGTTTGGTATGTGAACCATATTAGGTACGGCTAATGGCACATGCTTTTATGTATTTCAAATATATATTATTAAGTTCATTTTCTGCTCTGTACTTTGATGTTTGAATATTAATTTTGAACAACCTACATGAAGTAATTTCCCTTGCGGGTCCTCGAGTCGTATATTTGGATGAACCCGACTTAGTACTTAGTACTTATTCAGGCCCCAACAGAAACATTAAATCTGAAGCTTTAAAGATTGAGACGCTTTGTTATGTATGTAGACTAATTATGATTATTTTTAGCAGAAAATAAATTAGCAGATGGTTTTTCTCATTTCCAATAACAAATTAGCAGATTTTTTTTTATTTAACATCAGAATTTTCTTCTCATTTCCAATGCTAACTTAGCACTAAATTTAAGACAACGTCAGTGTAATTCTCTAAGGATACAAATCCACAAGCTTGACCTTGGAGTATCTAATGATGATGATGTCCATATATGTGAAATTACACTACCGGTATTTGAATAGATTTTCTCATAATACCTACATGAATATTGAATATGATTCCAATGACAGGGGATGTACAGAAGCAAACCAAATTTCATCAAAGATCGTATCATTCATTTGCATGTTTTACATTTAGAAAATATGGTCGAGCACAAACTAACTTATATAAATATTTATTTGTGTGGCTATTTTTCTCCATCATCATTCATACTTTGATAAATAATTAACACATTGCCAATTAAATATTTTTCCATCTTGTTAATTTTTCTGTTTTTATTCTACGTCATGTTGTCCGTCAATGATGATTGTACCATGAATATCAACAATCCTTCGATGCAAATGTCATAACAATTTATTTCCACTGTTCTCTAGTACTAAGATCTAAGGTAACCCTGTTTGTCCCAATGAACTCTATACAAGTGACGGAAACATCATCGACTTTGGAGATATTTACGGAACGGAGAGAATGTGTCGAGGTAGACATAGTAACGATTTCACACGTTATTGGGTACAGACAGCATTTTCGTGTATTTGACAATAGTATCCGCTTTCCAAGCCCCTGTGGTACATACTGTGAAATGATGCGTCATGTCTTGAGGCATGTTCAGGAGGGCGAGTTCACGCGTGAAATCTCCTTAGCAACGTTCATACTTTATATGTGAAGTCACGCGTGAACTTGCGTAAACTCGCCCTACTGAACAAGCCTCTGGTGAAAAGAAATGGGAGAAAAGAATCGCACAAACCTTATGTGATTGGATAATCAGGTCAGTTGGGAAATAACCCAAACAGGGCCCCATTGCTAAGAACTTTTGTAGCTATAACTGATTGTACCGGTAAGTCAAATTTTAGTCACCCACTACAAATGTAACTGGTTGCATGAACCACTATTATCAAAAGTTTTAGTTAAACATATTCTCAAGTATTGTTCATCGTAAATGGGTGGAAGATCCCTGCAGTGACGTTAAAACTCTATAATCACTCGCTCACTCTAAAGTATTGTAGCTAAAAGTGTTTCATGCAATGTAGTTGCATCTGTAGCGGTCCCTAAAATGTGGCTTTCAATCTACAACTTTATTTTTATGTAGCAAAGAATTTAAGGATATCTAGTATTTATGTCGCACTCAAGAAAAGGAACAAGAGTACGGTAAATTATGAACATAAAATAATTATATTTTATTTAATCACAAACCAGTATATTTTTTACTTATTTCCCAAAGTTTTTGTGCAACTGCTTCATCATGAACAATAGGAATGAGGCCGGTTTTCACAATACAGCAGTCCGAGAAGTATTGTCCACTGACTCCTGCCGTCTCCTCGCTGACCGCACAATGGATGGACGTCTGGGCCCCCTCCTCCGGACTCTGCAGGTGGAACAATATCTGAATACCGTAATTCTCCTAATAATTAAAACCTACTAATACCGTAATTCTCCTAATAATTAGAACCTACTAATAGTTCAAACACCAAAAATAATGCCGGTTAAAAATTATCAAACCCAAAAATGCAAACTTTTTTTTAAAATCGTTTAAAAAAAAAAATATATTTGGATTATTCTTGAATTATTAAATACATGTCATTCTGCACTCACAATACTAAATTTTCATTGGTCAGTTATGATCAGGTCCAACCAATCGAAGGCTGCGACAGGTGCTACTCACTTTGAAGAACAGGAGTCCTACAAGTTTGATTGGGAGGAGAACCACTGAGGGGAGTTCTCTGAGCAGTCCTGATCTGACAGTGCCGGGGTGCAGACAGTTGGCAGTCACATCTGACACACAGACAGAACAGAAAATATCAAAACTATCTTCACATTGTTTTAAATATTTATATTTTTTTATTTATTTTTTTAATTGGGGTTTAGAGTCGCTTTCTAGAATCTTTCACTAATATCACGGCTTGTTAGTTTAGGACAGGAGGAAACCCGCAACATCTGTAGTGCTGGCTGGTACTGACAAACCAAGGATGATAACTGTATTGCCACTCTACAGACAGTGCATCCTATCAATATCACATCAGAAAGGTAACTTTCTTGAACATTGATGCTATACTAGCTAGCTCCTGGGGCAGGATTTGAACTCAGGAACCTTTTGCTCCAAAGTCCAAAAGTTCTACCACTGCGCTACCACCCACCTTCTCTCTTTGTGTGTTATGGCTTTCAAATCCATAGAAAAGAAAGAAAGAAAGAAAGACAAGAATAAAATTACCATCATATATAATTAAGATCCAAGGGGGAAAGCATGACAACGACTGTCCACATCAATCTCAAACCCAGCCTTAAGCTACCTGACAGAATGCACCGGTACAGAAGAACTAAGACATGTATATAGGTGGTTATTATGTCTGCAGTTCTGTCAGACGGATCTGACTTGGGGTGGACATAATGACAGATCTCATTGACAGATCTCGGTCTCAGTTCAGTCAGGTACGCATTACCACTGGCGGAGAGAGTTGGGATTATTTAGATATCTCTCTCCAAGGATCGAAGGAAAGGAGCTATGATTTTAACAAGGATGTAGGATGGAGTTCCACATCATGGAATTGTTTAATTATTTTCTTGTATCCACTAATAATAATAATAATAATAATAATATTAATAATAATAATAATATTAATAATCAGTCCACTCTATACCAGGGACCACAGTATGTCAGGGACCACAATATGTCAGGGACCACACTATGCCAGGGACCACATTATCCCAGGGACCACACTATGCCAGGGACCACACTATGCCAGTGACCACACTATGCCAGGGACCACACTATCCCAGGGACCACAGTATCCCAGGGACCACACTATGGCAGGGACCACACTATGCCAGGGACCACACTATCCCAGGGACCACACTATGCCAGGGACCACACTATGCCAGGGACCACACTATGCCAGGGACCACAGTATGGCAGGGACCACAGTATGCCAGGGACCACAGTATGCCAGGGACCACAGTATGGCAGGGACCGCTCTCTGACACTGCATGGATGCACATCTGTACTCAACACACTGGCGTCAATGACCTGCTAATGATTATATGGAGCCAATTGTCTTTGATGGAGTGATCATTAAGCCCATGCTTTAGTCCCCTGGTCAGATTATCTGAACACCTGGCTGTATCCAATGGCAACTGACGAGACAGGGATTATATACAGGTGTTTCATGAATCACTGGTCTCACAGTTTCAGAGCTAAGTATTAAGCATCATTAGACAGGTAGATGCAATTGTTGATTGTCAGATTAACACGTTGGTTGATGTATATGTACAGCTGACCCATGTGGGCAGGAATTATTGGAAATTATAGAAAATTATTGGAAATCATTGGTAATCGAGGCTTAAGAATTTGACACCTGTCCTTTAGTGCACTGACTTTTATGTCAGTTCTACTGATAACAACTCAATTTTTAAAACCAAAATATAAATGGTACCGGTAATGTTGGCATAGATCCCTTAAAATCGTAATAAGGATCTTTACAAAAATGAAAATAAAATTATATTTTACTGCTGTACAGATGTATATTAAGAAAACCAACTGGTTTACACAACTACTAGGAATTTGCAAATTCATAAATAAATAAAGATTACTGAATTATTGAATGAATTAGTGCTTTACGTCACAACGGGAATATATCACCCATAATTTGTAATTTTACAACCACTGCATTACATAACATAGCTCTATGCCCATACTTCCAAGCATGGATTTGCCGTATAGTATAATTGCAGACATTTTTATTAATTGTAAAATAAATACGATCTTGGTTTCCGATGACAAATTAAGCCAGAATTCCTCATTTCTATCAGAGAACCCCCGCACAACGATGAATTGGTTTAATATAATTGTAGTCATTGTCACATCTCATCTTGGAGACTTGGCTGCTGCTCTTTCATATGCTGCGTCGCTCACCCTAGGCAATAGCCTCATTGGGAAGCCAACACTGAGGAGATTGATTGATTTGTTACTTAGTGTCCCTGCAGGAACCGTGGATCCATACGTGCCCACGACGTTCTAACAGAACGACGACCTGCTGAAACCACATCACAGAAAATATGGATTTCTGATCCGGAAAATGGAACTTTCTGAATTCGATCAAACATTTCAAACTTTCTTATTTCTTTCTTATTCCTGTTTCATGTTTTCTTTCTTTCTGATTTTTAATTTTTTTTTGTAAAAATTGTTTTAAAGTTGTCTTGGAAGGATTTCTGATCAAGAATATGGTATCACTGTATTTGATGAAATATTGCAAACTTATTAACTTGTTTCTTACCTGGTTTAAGTTATGTTCTGATTGTTTTTTTAAATTGTTTGCCTACCATATTTCTGATTCAGAAAAGGGTGTTTTAAGTCATTTTCATATTGTTTATAAAAAGGATTTCTGATCCAGAAAAGGAAACCAATATTAAACATTGCAAACTCGTAAACTTGTTTCTTACCTGTTATATTTCTGATCCAGAAAAAAACGGATGGGGTATATGTATTCGATGAAAGATTGAATTATTTTTTCTTTCTTACCTGTTTCAAGTTATTTTCTGATTTTTGTAAAATCGTTTCAAAGTTGTCTCGAAAGGAACACAGTTTCTGTGCTTGGCTGCTTTTATACGACGCCACCATTTCCAGAGGTTTGTATACGTTCTTGATCAGCAAGCCTGCGGTATCCAAGTGAGCCTGCAAATATAATACATATTAAATTAAACGTATAAAAACATATTACTGTAAATCACTTAAATTATGGCCAAAAAATAAGCACAAATGCTAAAATTTACTTATTTGTGCAAATTATTTTCGCGCATTTGCCAAAAAAAATAACAATCCTGTTTAACACACCCTCTCCCTGCTGGATTAGGCACATGCACTGCTCTTTAGGGCATGTTTGGTTGCCTTCAGCAGGGAGAGGGTTAA
>JAUTBZ010136754.1:0-13338 GCA_032361785.1 Lepetodrilus galriftensis | reverse complement strand
CGTACACTGGAACTAACAAATCATCCAAGAACACATTACTATATGGTGAGCGAGTCGATTTCGTGCGCGTTTTCGTTCAAATAATGTTTGTTTCTTCCGGAAATATTAGATCTTATGACTGATTGATCTCTAGCTGTAAGATGGCTATACATATATAAAAAGTCACATATGGCCAGTTACAGCTAGAGGATTCTCGAGCTAGTGCTTTCCCAGCTGTTCTCCTACCTGTCTAATCAGCTAATAGGCAGGTCGCTCGTTGTAGTTATAATATTAATAGCTAGAAGGAGCCATTACAGCTCTGTTATTTCCCCCCAACCTGGCTGGGGAAGGCAAGAAGGAGCTATCAGTGGTCCCTATCAGCACCATATGTTCACAGCAGTTGGTTAAGAAATTAATGATGTAACTGCATTTAGAAAGGCATGTGTCCGATTTCTGATTTCCAAATGAAAACAAGTCATGGGCATAGTGTACAACTTACTCTTATTGGAAACCTTAATCGCTCTCTCATACTCTTGTTTCTGTCCAAGTCGGTTTAAATCTGCGTAAAGAGTCTGAAGATTGGTCACCTGTCCCGGCTGTGCCATGTTGCCTTATAGACTCGATCAACCATACACTTTCATACCATTAGAAATATGCATATCTGGTAAACCGAGTCTAACCATTATGTCTCTAAATTAGAGAGCGTGTATTTTTAACAGTTACTTCCCTTGTAGAGAAGTGTCGTAATATCTTGTGTAAAAAGTAAATCGGCTAAATTGATTTGCTAATTTAACCATTGTATTCTCTTATATGTTATGTTTTATTGTAATGTGTACACGCAAAACATATGTTTTCATAATCTCGCAGAAGCTCACAGTATTACACCACATATTGATATATCAAGAAATACGAAAAAACAACAAACAAAAAAACACATCGATCTATGTAAGATGTCCTTGAATAGATAGCAAAGTGGATCATTGAATACATTTTATAGAGGGAGTGGACTGTTACCCGACAACATGGACAAGCGAAGTAAGATGTACTTTCCTAACAAAACACGATATGTCTATTTGGTGATAGGCTTATTTAATTAATGGTGCAAACATTCTGAATTTACAAACCAGTGCGACATGTGTGAAAATGTAACCTGTTTCCCAACATACCGGTACGTGTATAGACAAATCAAAAGTACATATAGGCCTACTTCCAATTAACTACATTTGGTAATTAATGAAATTTGTCAACAAACCGTCATTGTAGGCCTATAGCCTACTCTTTGATTGCGATATTTTATAAGTTAATCAAAATGATGCTACATGTATATCTATTTCTGTGCAATAAATGCATTTAATGAATGCTGAACACTTTGTAAGGTAGTAGTGTAACCATAGTTTGTTATTTCACATGCATGTATTCATGGTATCAATTTCTTGTTTGTATATAACCACCCATGAATTTATAAGTATGTATTTTACCTCCCAATGGGTATTTCTTTCTTCTTGTTAATATATTTAGATAATCATGTATTTTTGCACCAAATGTATTACATGCACAATACATTGTACATAAACAAAGAACTACGACAAGTACGTGTTTGACTTTTGTTTTTAAAATCCTGTTGAATTGGAGTCAAGAAAATATGTTAAAATCAAATCACTCATCTGGCACCAACAGTATTCAATACTTTCCATGGAGTGTTTTTTTGCATCAGAAACTTTACACGGTCAACACAAATATTAACTTTGTCATTTCATTTAGGACCCATGCATGCAACCAATACATCAGATGATGAGAATTTGATATTTTTCTGATTCGCTCTAGAATACCTGTAATTGCTTGAACCTAATTCTATAACCGTTTAAAATCCGATACGAAAGTTGCGAAACTGACACTTAAGACATTTGGACACTCGTTTGTCATCCCGGTCTTTAGCAGTTTTCATTTACTTTAATGCATTTTATTAACATTAACTGAAAGCGCTTTGAACCGGGATGACTCACTTGCTTTCCAAAAGAATGTCAAAATATACTACCGTCAGAAAATAAGGGAACGATACTGATATTCCTATACGGAACACATTAAAACACGAAGTGGTATTTCTCAAAACTGAGTAAATTAATTGTAATGAAATTTTCAACCCGTGCGAAAATGCATGGGCAATACCATATTTTACGTGCATGCACGTGCCTTATTGGGTTGTTTAACTGTGGCACTTTGAATTTGCCTATACTAAAAGTGTTACTATTATGCGTTCCCTTATTTTCTGTCGGTAGTATATTTAAGCAAAGAAACTAGATCTGATTTGAATTATATAGGCTACAGTATCTCGGGTGCAAGTCCCAAAATTGGCACGTATCTAGGTTACACAAGCAAATATATTGAGCAATATAACTATGTTTCATCGTCCCGTGGACTTTTTACTCATCTTTCCTCACCAGCCTGGTCAAATATGTTCCGAGTATTACTGGATGACCTCGGATCCACTGGTATCGTTTCTCGAAGCTCTCTTAGCCGCTAAGGGACCATAGTGCTCTCTTATATTCTTTGCCGATAGCTAACACATTGCTAAGAGAGTGCTATGGTCCCTTAGCGGCTTTGAAAGCTTCGAGAAACGATACCCTGTTCTCTGTTTCTGTAAATATGTATTTATAGTGTTCTTAATGAAGTATATATCATAAAGAACATAACGAAATATACATATATATGCACATTATTTATGCAAATACATAGGAGCGGATTTAGTAGGTTGGCTAACTTTATTTCCCATCCTTTTCTGATTAATAACATAGTTTTAAATCAAATGCTCTGAGATCCTGTCTTTCAACAATGTAGGCTTCTATTTCAGGCAGGCTAATATTCAATGATGTACTTATTTGGAGTGTGATGCATAAGTGCACGTACCCTCGAACCAAACACTGATCATATGTGTTTGTGAATGAAATAAAGTTGATAGTTTATTACTACAACTCCTAATGTCCACCGATGTAGTTTGTATGGCATTGCATGCTATTTACCAGCGATTCCACTTTGATGTCATCCCACACAATCTGAAACTGTAGTTACCCCCCCCCCCTCCCACCCCCCGGCATTGTTACAAATCGAAGCAACTGTGCGCAGAGTTTGCAGTCTCCTCAACTAACCTAAGAAACCGTTTAATGTGCAAGGAAGCAAATTAATATTGCGTGTAGGTCTGACATCCATCACATAACGCGGCGTTATAATAACGATGTGATTCATAATCATAACTTTAATGTCTCGCCGAATGATGTGTCCCGCTGTTTAGAGGCAGTTGTAAAATAACGAGGTTTATTCATTGGTAATGAGCAAATGCATAGTCGGTATTTAACCATTGGCCGTTGTTAGACAGTATGCATTATGGTGATAGATTTCCAAGCGCACGCTCAGAAACGACTGCGCCGTTACCAGGGTAGATAACTCTTAGTGTACGGTTAAAAATCTGCCGAAAGTGTATCAGCTTCTATCCCCGTCAGATCGATAGGCCAGATTGAACACAATATACAAGTGTTTATGTTTTATCATTTCTAAAGTATCACTATATAAACAACAGTGCCAAATTCACCTACACAAAAAAAATCCATGCATAACAGGAAAATAACAGACTTAAAACGAAATGACACGGCGATAAAACAAAATTATTTACACAAATATCCACAACTTAAATAGTGTAACTATCTAATTTTTCAAGTGCTAGCTTATGTTGACATTACTGTACACACGGTTTACTGAATGAATTTGTCATGCTCTATCACCAATAAACAGCTTTGGCGGATTTTCTTTTTCAAACATGGGGTACGTTTCTTTATAGTAGACAACATTGTCCGGCCTTCAAAAAATAAAGTCAGAGTTGCAGGTTATGCCAAGGAATCATATCAAACTCCAGACTAGTGAATAATGAATGCCACGCACAGATAGAATGTTCTACAGCAAAGACTTCTGTGTTTTTCTATCTGACAAGTGCCACTCAATGCACAAACACGATAACATCACTGCCGTTTGTCTTTTGTGCCACCGAGAAACGCGTTCCAGAGCAAATTTATAAAGATAATCAGATGAGAGATCGCCGGAGATAGGTTTATAAATAATTTGCTTCACCCTCCCCAAAACACCATCTCGGTTGAACAATGATTTATTATGTTCTTCGTGGCTCGACTTGAACTCCTCCTGAAACTATTGCCCAAGGAAGCTTGGACATTCATCTGAACGTTGTGTCCATAATTTTAATTTCTGTCCATAATTTTCATTTGCGACCTCTCGGAACAATTCAAACCGTTCATTTTCCGGCCAAATGCTTAAATGTTTTATGACGCTTGTCAGTGATTGCTGAGGAGACGTTTGAAATCGGCCGAGGCATGTTCGTAAAGACTTCGCGTCTGTGGCATCACGATTAATCATTCAGGGACCATTTGTGTGAAAGAATGCCAACTTTCTGAGCTCTAGCTGAAGACGTATGTGGTCTGGAATTCTTCTTTTAATGAACCTTCATAAATTGCCAGAATTTGAGTCGTGATTTTGCGAACTAATGTGTTTATATGTGTCATTCATTGTTGTATTAATAATACTCAATTTGTATTATTGTTGTATTGATAATGCTCAAGTTGTATTGATAATGCTCATTCTAGTCAAGTCAAGTTTTCAAGTCAAGTCAAGTTTTATTCTCTATTCACCACCCACGGTACAGTTATGTCTATTTTGTATCATGTTTTGCAATGTGTTGTATAATTGTAAAATAATTTAAGACTTTATTAGACAACATACACTATAGCATGCTCTGATGCATCTCCATACTCCACATATAACACCTATAGCTTAGTAAGACACTATAGTTTGTATATTAAACATCTTACTCAATTGTTGTGCAGTGTGCATTCTCGTGTTCTCTCATTGCTCCAACCGCGATATATAGTAATATAAGCACCGACTATGTTGAATGTAGTTCATATTAAGATGATACAATGAGCTATGTAATAGAACAACTTGCATTAATACATGATACCTTATTAATAATGCATAGTTCCGGTCTGTGGCAATTGCAGTGTTTAAAACAAGAATACATCAAAGTCATTTGTGGAAAATGTCTTAATGCCTCACGACGCCTAAATATAGTCTATCTACCGGTATATAAGGCCAGGTAATTGTAACTATATTTATTATATAATAACATAATTACTAAAGATAAATTAATACGTGCTTGCGTATAGTTTAATTATGGCATGCATAATTCACGTACTAAATTAAGTATTATAACTGAATATATGGCATTATTAATATGAATGTCATAAATACTATAATATCGAAAAAAGCGTGTGACGTATGCATATATCTGCCTATCTTAGATCTATATTACACGTCTAATAGTTTTGCTGAAAAGTTAGGTTTTATGTTTCACTGCTAAATACAATGATGTTTTCTTTTCACGAACCGCGATCTGTAACGTCCACTTTGATTGGCTGTGTGCTATATCACTCCGCCTACCTGTCTGTCTGCTTGCAAATGAAGTAGTCCCGGATGAATGCCGCTGTGGAACAGCTTAAATAATACAGACGAGAGAGAAATGAACATTTTTACATCATTCAAGTAGTTTTATGAATTTATTGTTATCAGACCGTGTCCAATAATCGTTGTTGCTAGAAACATCAAACAGAGCCGACGGGAGCCGCCAAACTTCTAAATCAAAGGTTGGTACACTAACTACGCTACAGCGTTGTGTTTACTACATAACACAATTACTACCCTCAAAGTTATCAAAATTAAAAATATTAATATAATATTTGATGTGGCTTTAAAATGTTAATCTTTGTACACATGGGATGTCTACGCGATGTTTTGTGTTGTGTTTATTGCGTGTACCTGTATGATAACAATAGCTTGCTATGATCTATAACCCACGGGATTACGAGAGTTTCGGTGTCGTTTGCCTCGTAAACCCCGCCGTTATAACGATTTTATTGTTACGAGACCGACGCAGAGCCAGAAAAGAATGGCGTTGATTTCGCTGGTAAATTATGAAGTGTTACCGAGGCCTGCTCTTGATAAAAAAAAAAGCCAGCGCACTCCTGATGTCGACAATTGATTGGCTGAGAGTAATCACAGGACCAAAGGTTATTGAGGGTCACCGAATTTAAGGTGGAGTCGTGTTTTCACGGATCTAGGGTACGGCTATATGTTCTTGTTTGGATGCGTGTACTTCCGTGTTTTGGCGTATTGAAATGAATACAGCGGACATTTACGATGCGTTTTCTTCCGGATGGTGTTATTTGTATATGTTTTCTTTTTTATTATCACCGCGTTTTCAGATGTTAATGAACCCTGGTGTAGTATATGTGTGCACATTGTAAAGTAAAACTGCAGGTAGATTGTAACTGAATGTATATTAATGTGTTATATTTAGCAGGTGATTGCTAATATTTGAGATACAAAATGTAAAACAGGATAGCATCGATATCAAATCTAACACCACTACTTATCTGTGCATATACTCTGTCCTACTAACGCTACATATACTTACTAATTGCATTAATGCGTTCGAACATGGCTTATTGTACTTAGGATGGTTGCAATATGACATCCCATAATAGTAATAAACTGTTAATAATACATGGCATTTATTGAACGTTTCCTGGCGTTACACAACGTATTAAGACAAAACGCATTACCGTATGCTCACTGGATTATTAACGACACATAGATAACATAGCAGTGTCATAAACTATTGCGTCGATATTTACTCTTCTAAAAATGAATACCGGTATTGGTAAGAAAGTAATAACATACATAGCATACGCTCGTAAAAACTACTGATTATAATACTTTAATTTACATGTATTGCAGTGTGTAATGTGCCATATTACTATATCATCCCCTGAATTATGATATATACATATGTAATACACAGTTTACCATCTTCAGTGCTAATGCTGTGAGCATACTGGTAATGTAGAGCCATTCATTGACAATCAATCCATAACTATTCGTTACATACATCAGTAACGAATAGGTCACCTTGGGGCTTTGTTGCATATATTATAGAAGACGTTCACACAATACTGTGTAACGGATAATAAGATTCATATTAAATGTTGACAGTAATACTATGTCGTGTTAAACAAGAGGCGAGTACACCGGCTAATTATATGCGTGTAATACTTCACTAAATACATGCTCGAAATATTGCTCATACCGCTAAATTATAGCCCAACGTGTACCTTCTCAAACCACTAGGGATGATGCATAGGAGGTTAACCGTCCGCATCCTATCTCATCCTACGGGGTATTGGTGATTGCATGGACATGACTGATAGGGTATAAGCATTGACAGTGGCATTGGTGGATGTAGATGTTCGTATATGGAAGGTACTAGCCTGGTCTGAATGTTGACATGGATATTATTGTGTATGGTAGTGGCGTGGTATGAAGAGTGGCGCACGTGGTAGGTTAAATTGTTGTAGCGGTGGTTATGGTGTTGGTATACATGAACATGGGTGCGAATGGTGAGACGACGGCATTGATATTGACCTGAACGACTGTATGAATCATGGCGTCGTTGATAGTATGGATACATTGGAATCAGTGTAATAGTATATTTATTTATTGTACTTCTAACTTGTTTTACTCCCAATACTCAATATGTATTATTAATACGACCATAGGTAAACGAATCAATGCCGTGATGATCTGCGATCCATACCATCATGATGTGTTGTATCACCATCACCCCTCATTAACACACACTAATATAATATTGCATGGGTGAAATATCCCCACTTCAATGCAACACATGAACTCATTAATTCATTCCATCACTATAATAGTAATACACGATCCAGTATCAACACAATCATATAGACAGAGAGAGTGAAATATGATGAGGAGGTAGAACGAGAGAGAGAGAGAGAGAGAGAGAGAGAGAGAGAGAGAGAGAGAGAGAGAGAGAGAGAGAGAGAGAGAGAGAGAGAGTGAGAGAGAGAGAGAGAGAGAGAGAGAGAGAGAGAGAGAGAGAGAGAGAGAGAGAGAGAGAGAGAGAGAGTGATGGCGAGAAAGTAAGGATGATATGCATATTAATACATACATATACAAGAGTCGCAGTTGACTAGGGGAGGAGGATTATATGGCGGATGGGAACACTAATTAATGTGCATACCGATTGGTAGAGAAAGCATGCAGAGATGAGTGGTACAGAAGACGTTTTGAAGATTTAAGTTGGTGCATTAAAGATGTGATGATCCTGAGATATACACACGGGTCACCCATGCACAATAGCAGCATATGATGGATCAATTACTGACTATCGCATGACGTGTACTTTCAACGAGTGTGTTGAAACATCTTCGCAACTTTACTGTCAGTTAGTTCGTTTAAAATTCACAAAGCACATTTAAACCACATTTTCTCAAATGACTATATTGGAACATGTGGAGCGGATTTGGTACCAACAAATATTAGTATATTTCTTATTCAAAATACTGTCTTCTCCATATGATTAACAGGTGTTAATCATTCGTGAATTACATGTTCTGGATACTCACATTAATCAGTGATGATGAAACTAAACTAGTAGATTATGGCTAAGCATTATACGTAATAAACTTGGAATAATTATCCATGGTAAGCGTTAGGTTTATGAGTGTACATCGTTACGAAAATGAGTGTTCATACATCAATAATAGTAATTATTAAATTAATAATAACTGATAATATACTATACATAGTTCCGTTTTATTTAAAAAAAAATCAAAACGTTATTATCCAAAATGTTAAATACTATTGTTTTGGGGTAGAACAATGATATGTCACTGTGTTCTGTTTCAGATGTCACGACTACTTATTATTATTCCTTAAAAAATACAATTATGCACATATCAAGCAAACACATTATCTATTTGAGACAAAACAAATTACTACTCCCCGAAAAGGGGCCGATATGTCTGCGAATGAGATCGAAAATAACTAGACGAATAACTGATATGATATTCCATTTTCTGAAGACACCTTATTTCAATAAATTTGATTCGTCCTGGAAAAAAATAATAAAATAGTTTATTGGATCTTGGTTTTCTTAGTTGTATTAACGAATTCAAACTTAGAGAACAGAATGATGTATTACCATTGGCTAAACAATCACCATTGGGGGTCCAGTACCAATACTTCCCCGTAATTCCCCTGAATGTGATTGAGGGGAACTTTGCTATGAAGACAAGTGACTTTTTCCCCAATGATTGGGTACCAATCGCTAAAGAGTGGCATCTAAACAGCCGAAAATTACTTTCAGCGTAAAAACGAATTATTGGCCGATAACCTGGCATTTTATTCATTAGCTTTGGATGTGTTTCAACCGTGTGACAGTAATCTGGACTCGTGATTTGTATTTCCTAGGGCTCTACTTTGTCACAATCTGTTTGGGGACCCCCTTAATGTTTTCTTTATACACTGTCATCTCATTTAAATGCAATTTGTGTTCCTCTGAAAAATGAGTCGCAACTTTTTCCCCCATTTTTTTGTGCGTGCCATGTGTGTGTTGTTGTAAAGTCAGGAATTAGTTTACATGCTAGTGAAACATGTGAAAAACAAAATACAATACATAAATACATGCATATGCACTTGCTAGTGTTTCGTAGATTACAAACACATGCTATGCATATATACAACACTAATGATATTTTCAGAGTGATAATTGGTTTTATTTCCACGCACGGTGGTACAACAGAGTACACTAATATTATAAACATATATATATACATTGATTAGGCACTATCACATGAAGATGGTTACATGTGTTAAGTGGAAAATGCCAACATCACATTATTAATTAAATGAGACATATTCTTAGTATCTTTCAGGACATATATACAACACATTATTTTATATGCGTACATAGGGAAACGTATACTCGTTAGCAATATGTTTCTTTCTAACTGAGTCAAAATATTCACATATAAATAAATAATTACATTAACCAGCTATTAACATCAGGTGCTGTACATACTTAGCATGTCCTCTCACACACATTACACCAACGACCAATGTCAATTAAAGCATTATGATTATTAATTGTGTGCTAACATTTAAGGTATGCCATGGAATAGACGTTGGTAGTAAGGGATACATTTAAAATAGAATAGCATCATTGCGGTAATGACCCCTACCAGGGCTGTGTATTACTATGCATCACAAAATATAAAGTAGCGACATACATGCACGTGCAGAGCGATGCATGAGTAATACCTGTACTATACTATATCGCTTCAGTATACTGAAGATAGCATATAGCATATTAAATAATAGTACAAGTCTACTAAATTGCGTTAAGTAATAGTCGTTAAGACCTATACGTACACATGTACACAATAACATACAAACATATACTAATGTATGTATTTCTATTAAACTGAAGCACACTATAAATACCACCTAACTATTCTAAAATTATAATTTTGATTAACACGTACACATATGATATACGTTGATAGTTCCGGTAATTACATAATTATAATAGTGCATAGTGTACACGTCTCGTAACTCAACACTTTCTTGACATATAACTTTATGCTTTAATTATATTTTAAATATGAATCAATGTCAGTATAGTATATTTGCTGAATATTGCCAAATACTATGTTAAATATATAATTTTGTTGGCGAAACATACACAATCTGTGAGCAGAAGCATCTTCACTCTATGAGTGTTGGTGTAAAAACAGTGTTTTAAATGTACATATAGACAATGCGTCATTATATCATACTCCCATTTGGATTCAATATGTTCATTTCTAAAACTAGTTACCCAAAACATACGTGTGTGAACATAATATTCAGTAACGTGAATGCTACATAATTGTTGGATTTGGTTTCGATGTGCAAACACACTATATTGTTGGAACACTACACAGTCGCGTTAAACATAAGCTATCATATTTATATTTACTGCTGTAGGTTTTCTAAGAATTGATTGATGCAACGTAATCAAACGTACTACTGTATTTATCTAATATGGACTGTTTTTCCTAGAAACGCACATTTATAAATGTTATCAAACCTGACTAAATTGAGGTTTAAATTGAAAATAATTCGTTTATGTGCAGTTATTACACGAATCACAATACCGTGTGCTAACATATCATGTTGATATTAGTACTAATAGGCATTGTTATATATATATAAGCATAGTAATTCCATAATATATAATGCATTGTTTCAAACGAAACATTTGGCAATACAACTTCTCCGTTTGTTTTGGACTGGAATATTTCAATTTGGTCGAGAGAGTTGGCCAGTGGATGAGCTCGACCCTAACACGAAGTCTGCTCAGTCGTTTGATTCGGGTTGAGAGACAAATTATAGAAGTTGACAATTGTGAGAGTAGCTCGCAGCTGTAACGTCCAGATAGGCCAGAGAGAGGGCTGTGATTGAAGAATCTTCGTCCACGACTTAATCAGGCATCTCGCTCTGAGGATTGCTATTGACTTCTTGAAAGATTTACTATTTCCCCCCTTCTTGCTTCATATTGATTCCGCTACATGAAGACGCAGCCATCGCTAAAGCTTTTAATTAATTTCACCCTGGACCAGAAAGAAATTGAGAGGGACTCAGTAGTTTCATTCCTATCCCACAAATCAAAAACTGGGGAAAGTTGCTAACAAACACACGCGGTGCTGAGGCATTGCTTTGAACGAAAGCAGATACTGTTTAATTTGGTTTTGTCTTTTTCGCTTTGGGTGACTCGAGGACTGAAGGAATTTACATAGATAATTAAACCCTCTCTTCTTCCAAATACCGTGGAAGGCAGGATAATATAATTACCTCCCATGACGAATGGCCCAATTTATCAAATTAATAGGGAAATGTCAATTATTGTAACAAATAAAAATATATCAGTTGATCGACAGGTCTGGCCTTCAGTTTCGACTAGTGGCTTTCCTAGAATTTAATAAAACGGAAGAGATTCGCTATCTAGGAGCATTTCTTCTGAAAAGATAGATACCACTACGTCCAACAATCCACAAGAGACTCACAAATGCAAGGACTATTCTTATTTCGTAAAATCTTGCTTGGTTCATTTCGTATTAATAAATCAATGCGTTTGAGAACACATTATTTAAGCAACTTGTTTGGAATTTTGTTTTGTCTGGCAAACGTATTTCTACATCGGCTATTATGGAAAGAACATCAATGAAATAAAAATAAGCGACAGACAAAATAAATTGCAATGAAATATTCATGGTTGTTCGGGGCAAACCCTCTGATCTGAGAAATCATGGCAACTTTGGCACCAATGGGTAATATTTCATTCTTGACAAATCAAGGGACATGGTCAACGCTAGTGCCATTTAATTGGTTTATTTAATCACGTGACATTTATGAGCCAATGAAAAAGTTCTAACGGGGGCTTATCTGTGCATTCGCATGTTTATAGCCGAAATTGGCAATATTTTCTGTACGAGCTCAGATTGTATAGTGTATCTGTATGTGGTCCATCAATACATTTTGTTTTAAGAAGAGAAGTCATCGCATCCTGAGCAGACAAACGTCGATGTCGCTTTCTCGATAAAGGTACGATACGCATGTACACTTTATACTATTTTATTCCGAACATTTATTTGAAAAATAACCTTTCCATCAATAACCCCCTAAGAAAGTAATGCACAATTAATTTAGTTATTTAATTATCTAAAACAAATCGGACCATGTTACGTAATGACAATGTTTCTTAATAATGATGCTAATACAAACAAAAAGTGGTGTTGGAACAAAATGCACACTCCTAGCGAAACCGCCCCTGTCAATAGCACTCAATGTCTCTCGTCACTATTAGTGAGTTTCAATGGCTAGGTAATTTGTTAGATTCTTAAGGGACAAATCTTCTATTACTGAAATGGCTTTCTCTGGGAAGGTTCTATTGCAAAATCAATTATCGTATACTTTAAGTAAGATTTAGAGCTGTACTAAGGCCATGGATTCGCATTATCGCCCACCATCAGTGTTATAGCGTTGATTAATTCCCGAATGTTGCCCCAGACACATTTATTGCACATAAAGACATCGTTATCAATTGACTCCGTTGTTGCAGTGAACGCTACTAGTAAAAAATAAAAACAAATACAAACATATAGTGTAAATATATTATTGCATATCGTATATTAAAATTTAGTTAAGTGTGGATCAATGCTGTTTTAAACTTAATTTGCAAACTCTGTATTTTCTATGGGAGAGAGGGTGAGAGAGATTTTTTATTTCCTCCAGACATGAAATCCGAAGATGTACAAATATCATCAATTCATAAACATAGCATCAATGTACAAAATATAATAGACACATACAATTACATATGCGTCATACATATTT
>JAUTBZ010136732.1:0-13340 GCA_032361785.1 Lepetodrilus galriftensis | reverse complement strand
TGTATATACACACACACACACACACACACACACACACACACACACACACACACATGTATACACATGCCCAGGTATGGGTTTTCGAAACGTACATTCACTGGCTATTTGTAATCCCTGTGCAGTTAATTACGATTCATTGAGGATAGCAATGCGATGTGTATTTGTGTATGAATTGCTTTCTCCATTAACTGAATCTGATTAGCAATATCAGTGATTAATGGCGTCTGAGATATGCACGGCCGTGTCGTATCATCCCCCGCTGCGGGATGACCGTCAGCTACTACCCACATATACACAAACACAGGTCTGCAGCATTGAAGAGGAGTGTCATCAATCGTGGCGTCTATGGAATACCTAGCAGCCATACACGTGCGACAGATGCACAAATGAACGCAATTATGATCCTGTTCAGGATCAAAACACATCAGAAGTATCTAGTATCCCGATATGTCGCTATAGGCATCAGACACCCATGAAACCTGGACATCACACTAGCTCAGGAATTATATTACAAAACATTACTAAGTTCCCAGTGCATGAATCATCTAGTTCACATAGGCTTTGTTTCTCCAATCATATAAGTATTACATGGGGTTATTTGGCTATTGCTATAATTAGTGGTATACACCAAATCACTCATTTAGCTGACTATTCTTGTCATATATTTAATTAATATTATGCTATCCTGATTTAAAGTTGTCAAATCTGTCTATAGATCGGCAATTGGCAGTGCCACATGACCTACTAATCATAAACGGTTGTTTTTCAAACACAGAAGAAAGAGCAATCCAAATTCCTTATTAACTTATTATTTTTAATGAACTAACGAACATATGCATGTATTAATATTTGTTCCCCCAAGGATATGATTTATATCAATGCCAAATGCGTAATGTTTCACTTGCATAGACCTCGGCATCCTCTCACACTTTATTACTTTATTACGCTCAGGACTCGCTGCATAGTACTGAAGTGTGAACGTAATTAAAGGTACCCCTGGGTTGTGAGGATGAGTCCTCGGATGACATGTACAATCAAGTTCCAGTCTCCTCGACAATCCATATAATCAGAGCGGTGTTTTCTTACAGGTGTGTACCACGTTAACCAGCTACACACATGGAACGGATTTTAAAATAGCGCAAGTCAATAAATCATTACCTTTTCTTAGATAACGTAATATGAGTAAGTCTATGCAGGTAACATCTTCTTTTCAAAGCTATTTTCGTTCAAAGTAAATAATGCCTATTTACATAATACTGGTGTCGGGTGCGTACTAGAATGTAACACCTCTCAACCAAGCAGTACATCATGTTCACAATGTTACCGATTAAAGTCAGAATCCCATTCATAAGAAAACGCAGTGCCTATAATAAAAGTCATCCATATCGTATACAGCAAGAGGAACGGTGTCTGTGATTGTCCATAAACACATGGGTGTCTTTGAAGTAGACTTGATGTTACCTTGACCATGATCTGTCTGATATTCTAATAGAAGAGGTAGCTGGGAATGTCGTAAATCGTAAGTTTATATGCGGTTTTTATCATGGTATTTATAGGATGAGCACCTGCCTGTTGATTGATATTAATGAGTAGATGATAGTACAGGGTATCGTTTATCGAAGCTCTCATATCTACTACGAGACTATAAGGACTTTCGTAGCCATATCTAATACATGGAGATCGTGCACTTACGAGAGCGCTATGGTATCACAGTGGACGTGAGAGCTTCGAGACACGATAACCAGGCCTGGCGATCTCAGATCAAAATACAAACTGAGTTTTTGCACGCTACTAGAATAATACGGAATGGTCATAGTTCCTCCGGATTGGAGAACCGTATCATAAACCTATTAGAATAATATTATTTTTCGGTAGCCTAGTTGTATATTTCATCTCCATGGCATATCTGCGCACACCATCAATCATCGTCTTCGTTGTACATACGATATTTCTACATCTAACATGGAGACGTGTTTGCATACGACATTCGCGAGAATGGGTACTGTACATGTGATTAGCCATACGCCATGGTATTACCCTGTTGTACGATAGTTGACAGATGTGGTATCGATGGATTTAGTGCCGTAGAAGAACTTCACTGATACTATATCTTCTGCAAATGCCCCTGAGATACGGAACATAAAACACATTTGACAACACATACTAACCTTAGGATGCCAATTTTCTACGCATGCAAATTAATTCTTTATCGCAAAGTCTGGTAATTGACTATTTAAAACTGTATTCATTGTTGATTCAGTAATAAAACTAATGAATTGTACACCGTATCAAAGATACAATGATGATACTAATGAACTGTACACAGTATCAAAGATACAATGATGAAACCTATTCCTCTCGGAGTTTATAAGAATGAAATGTCAACTGTATCATGGTGGAAGATAATGCTTCAATTAAACATCAAATGACAACTGAGACCACTAACCGCTGTCATTGAGAATAACATCAGAACAATCTGAGACGTGAATCCTGCTGTGTATTATTGAAGGTGGTAAATGTCCACTGAGGTAGCATGCTGCTATACAAACTATAAGAACTGCATGTACAGGCATAAGAATAACGTATATATAGTACTTCTAGTTTAAACATATTTTATTCAAGACGAAATGGATAGGTTACAAGTTATTACAACTTAAATGAAAACCGCTCCATAGAAGGGAAAGAAAAGATGGGGAGAGAAGAAAGAAATATTAAGAATGATAGTTAAGTGTAGTACTTCTTTTTTTTCAATGGATATTATCCTATATTTGATATATATACATGGCACAGCTTTTAATAGAAATGCATTTATCATATAGCACATGTAATGATACATAAACTGTGATCCAGGTAGAGAAGGTTTGCTAAGATTCGCTTCCAGGCAACCACGCAATAATCTTGAAACTGTTTTTAAAAGTCTCCAGCTACGAACGGAGCCAAGGTTTAGTAATATAGATACACCTTTTACATTATGCATGCACTAGATGCTGGAAACTTAAGTTATAAATCCTATTGCTAAAATTATTTATTTAAGGCGTTCTTATGCCTATACGATATGAAACTAGCATTTCAGAGAACAGGACTAATACGCAGTGTGCAGTAAGCTAAGTCCCAGGGTGCAGGGACTCTTCAATATTCAGCATGCCTATGACTGTTTGATGGCGTATGACTTGACGACAATCAAACTCTGCCGACATCCAGATCGCTGTCTGTCAAGTGCACCTATCCCTCACTACACACACATGCTGCGGCGAAGTGTTCAAGTCCCCGGTCTTCAGCATTCATCAGGGTTGCTTGTCCGCGCGTAATAAGTCCGGACCCACCGGACTGGGCAATCACCGGCAGGCGGTCGGTCACCGTGGGCGTGTCTCTGCTGACAATATGCCGTCTCTCTTTTCAGGTGAATACAATTAACTGGACCAAACTTTCGTGGAAGCGCCAAAAAGCTGGGGATGTGAAACTAATCTAGTGGACATACTGAATTCTTCGATTAGCTCGGTGATTGAGCTTTGACATTGAGCTATGCGCCAGTCGTGGTCTGAAGTCGACATACAGCCACACGTGGCACGGACTACAGCCTCCGCCGTCGTATCTCACAACTTCTCCAGCGGCGGGCTTACTTTCTTAATGTTCTGATCAAATCTCAAGCTTGTTTCAAAATGGATTTCAAAGTGACTACCACCGTAGCTTTTCTCTTGGAAAACATAACGGTAGGTGTTCCAACTTTTCTCTTACGTGGGGATAGTATTGCATGCTAGTACAACCTATTAGGAATACATTTAATTTCCCCCATGGAAGAAGATGACGAGATGCTGCACGGGTACCTTAACATGTCGCTAACAATAAATCCCAGTTGATGAGCATCCTTTTACAGAAGTTCACTTTAACGTTTGAGATAGTATGCACTACTTAATGTATTCATTGGTACATGACCTATCGTGTGGAGAACCGTGTAGGATATTGGCACTGTTGTTGCAATACTTGTATTTTCTTAATTATTTCTCAATTATGTTGTAATACGTGGCGTTAAGTAGTATTGATTTTATGACTGGTATTACTATGGAGCTAAGGATTTATTAGTCGCTTAACAAGATTATACAATGTACGGTGTGGTTATGGAAAGAGGGGAGATTCATAAGGAGCCTACATGTTATTGCACTAAGCTGTACTGTATTCTATATAGTGCCTAAATATAACATCATCGAAATGTCACAGTTCCCAATATATTTACAATTAGGTCAATTACTGTTCTCTACCACCTCCACCCACCGCGACCACCATCCACGCCCCCACCCGTGTGCGCGTGCCCCTGAGAACTGTCCTCATTACGTCTCATCTACTGCTACTGATCATGCCCAATCTCGTACAATGCCTACAAGTATTTGTTCTAATTGATACGAATATAACATGGTACTAACATTGACATGATTGACATACAAGTATAGTGCACACATGAAGTAGCACTGCCTGAAGCACTCGCATTAATTAGGTAATATTTAGCATGTGACTTTGCAGTCCCATACTATAAACATTCGTATATATGTAATAGTCATGATCATCAAACAACACAAACGACAACTCTATACACATTGCATGCTAGACCACACCACATTTTACATTACTATGAGTATATTCCTTTATTTTTAAATTTAGTATTTCCATTATGATAATTATATGTCTATTTACTCTAATAGCTAAAGCAAGGCGACGAACATACTAGTGACTAACATACTAGTGACTAACATACTAGTGACTAACATACTAGTGACTAGGCTGTCACGTTCAGTGAACTTCAATCCGATCGTCGTGGCTGTAGACAGCATCAACTCATCTTGAGCGTGACAAGATGTATGAGAATATTAACTTTAAATGACAAAATAACGTAATTGTATCAGCCATTATCCATTCAGCCAGTGACATTAACAGTTTCCGTATGATATTCTTGGAATGTCGCCGTTTTAGAACCACACTTTAACATTTCAGATGCCACACTGCGTGGGTGGCGTGAGTAGTTTGGGCACAATATATTACACTACTTCTAATTAATTGAACTGACAAAGGTATTATAGTTTTCTACATTTGTAGATGTCCCAATAGAGATATCTTAAAGGTTAACGTTAGCAGTAGTTTGACTAGTTTGCAGCTCATTCGTTTTACATGACATCTAATTTACTCATGTTCACACCGGCGCACACTAGTTGACAGTCGACTCTCATTGGGTGTATTTATTGGATATCACATGAAGAACATGGCATGCACGTGCTTGAGCAATCTGTCCTTCAGCCTCACAGAGAGACACAGTGCACTGCAGGCTATGTATAACTGTAGAACGAATTCCGCTTGGGAACATTGTTGAAATATAGTATCTGTGGCCAGGCAACTGCAACTCATCATCGAATCAAATCATAGACATTAATAATGCAATGACAATCTGAAGAGAACATGTGTTTTAGAAACTCGACGTTCCGGGTTCGAATGACAATCAATAGCGGACTAATAGAAAAGGCTAACATACGAATATTGTGCAAAGCATGCCAATCTGAATACATTTGCCAATCTCGATTCAACTCCGCCATATGTTGCTCGTGCAGAAAAAAGTATCGCACCAACAATAAAGAGTTGTTTTGTGTGTGTATGCGTGTATGATAACATTATTATTATGCAAATGACAACGCGTATCCCATGTTGATATCATATATCGTCCAGACCACCTGATTGCTATGCTGTTGTGATCGCAACATCTCATCATTATGCTTACTTGTCGTAATTTCCGCGCCACATTCGCTTAGGGAATTCCGGTTTAGCTGGATATGTAACATTCTGTACCGAATTATCCACCAAATCAGCTAGTCCAGCTTGCACAATGACATCTCAGACACCAGTCTACTGACACCAAGTTGCCCCACTCCTAGTGACCAGGCCCCCGTTTCACGACGGTGTCCTAATTAGTTAAGAACTCCTAACCCGAGTTATCACCTCCTAATGTGTTTAACGACCATTTCACAAGTCATATCCCTTCATAAACCGGCATCTAACTTAGGAGGTGATAAACTGGGACATAACTTTAGGAGGCTTTTGTGAAACGGGGGCCAGTACGTCCAAGGCGGGTGCTGCTACACAAATACTTCTGGGCCAACACTGACGCTGACGCTCATACCTTTAGTTAACCATTTAGTACGCCAAATTGCATGCCATGGATAGAAACAACTACATAACACATACACATATGATAGTATTTCTTGTAGGATCTCTCATAAGTGCTGTCACTGCTCATCTCACCAGGGATTAGTAACACCAGGGATTAGTAACACCAGGGATTAGTAACACCAGGGCTGATCCTGTAAACGTCCAAGTGCAACACAGATCCTGTCCTGAGATTACCAATCTTATCTGAGTACAATTTAAAGCTCAACTCAAAGTTTGGTTCAAAAATCTCCATATGAAATCTGGGTTTGAGCATGAAATCGTACTCGGGTCTCGTTGTTACTTGATATCGGTAGGGCATTCCTTAGAATGGAATTACTAGATAAAAAAAATAAAATGCACTAAACGCGTTATCCTTGACGTATCAACAGTCGACATGACTAATAGGCATTTATATGTAAACAGCACACGTCTGGAAGTCTGTTTTGTTCCAGGAGATCATTATGACTAGATAATACCATCCATACCTTGGGCACTACGTGTCGTCAATGCCATGGTCATGCAGCCATCTGGACAATCTGACTTCGAACAGGAAATAAAACTATGTTACAGCACGGATAGCGACTATGAAGGAGTGTGTCACTGTGTGTGGACACATGCACGCAATTTACCGGAAGTTCCATTTATTCCTCATATTGTTAAACGGCTGGTGGAAAATGAGATTATATCAAACCCGGAAGTCGTGTATCTAGGCCTATTCTCATTGCTGTAAGCTTTTCATCCATATTTAAAACTAACCCCATTAGTTACTGCAGACAGTATTCCATCAAGACAGAAATGACACCCACGTAACATATGCTTTGGAAATACCAACTGACTATGTAATCAACACGTACATATATAATGTTGTTTACAGGTGCAACGGTTGAACTATATTTCATGTTCTGCTTAGATTTTCAAGACAATAGTAAAATATATATATGATGTTCGCTTTGTTAGTCTAAATGTGTCTCGAGCATCGAACGTTCTTTAAATCTGGAATCAGAATATAATTTGCTTCATTGCACATTTGGAGCTTGGCGACTGAATATTACTGATTCTCTGCAGAATACTGTATGGCGCGTTCAGATGTATTCATCATTTTATTAATCAGCAAATGGAAAGTGTTCCAAACATACACAATTTCACTTCAACGGTCTCTTTATGCTTAACAAAGCTGGCCACGTGTTTGCATGTTCTATACAGTTGCCAGATCTGAATGGTCCGCCCTGTACGTACCAGTATAACAATGCCTATTGTCAAGAACCGTCCTTCGCCGACTATTTGCGTTGACGGTGTTTGTATGTCGTTATATAGACGTGGCCTATGTAATTCTCAAACTCTCAGCGTTTACAGTGATGGTATGACGTTAGAGTTGTGGCCTATGTTATGTCAGAATGACAGGATCTAGTGTGTTTTCCTTCATGCTACTGTGCCAAGAGTGTAGACAGTGCTTCAAGAGTGTAGACAGTGCTTCAATAGTGTAGACAGTGCTTCAAGAGTGTAGACAGTGCTTCACGCGGCCACAGTCTTACAGCGTCACATGCCAGCTGTACCTGGTCCCGCCAACGTGGCATGCACTAATTAATGTGATTACTTGTATTGTGTTCTGCCAGTACCAATGCATAGTCTTCCAATTATATACATTAGCACATATAAATCTTCTCATATATCTTAATGATATTTTAGTCTCTCGCTGCTGAAAGATTATTTGCTAATGAGCTACGAAGTGCCAAAATAAGCTTCCTCCCACACCGCGCCATGGCTATACGCCTTTAGGCCTCTCCCCTCCGTACATGGCATTGACTTTCATGTAGACACAGAAGCACTAATTGCATCGTGTGGATAACGACAGTATGGCGACATGATGGTGACCAGTTTTCATCACATATATGCTACTTCCTCGTATATTTAAATAACTGGCGAAGACCAACGTGCAATCACTCTAAATGAGAACGTAGGCTTTGTGTGTAAAATAGGTGAATTATATGATGGAACGGCAGAACGTAATTTAATTCTACCATCAAACAGAATCCTAATAAAACATGCTTTCCCCAAAGGGTACGTAGAGAAAATAGTACAATCCATATTAACTGATGTTTGCATACGTGCAATTAGCACGGGCGGATTAGATGCTAATTTTATTCATTAACAGCTGTAATATAAAGACGACTAATTGAAAATACATACAGCGCCTGTACACGATACATACAGCGCCTGTACACGATACATATACAATAAGCAACAAAGAGCGTACATTATCATCTTAAGAAACCATGCAAATTGATGCTGATGTCTGTCACGAAATACGATAATGCAAGGAAGTCATCACCAATATCGACCGTAATCAGAGACAGACATTTCTTGGAGTGCTTACTATAGTATCGAGTAGCGTAGCTCAGATGACAGATATGGAAATAGTCGTATGCACAGCCGTAAGAACGACAGTCGTATGTACAGCCACTTAATCCCTCATCCTGCACTCAGTGACACACTCAACAGCATAAGTATTGTCATAACAAATATTAGTAAAATAATACTTATAAGTAATCATATCGCATGTCCCTTACAGGAGTAATATGCGTAGATGGATGTATGGAAGAAAGCCAAACAACATGGCGACATTTTACCAGAAAAACGAATGCCATGTGTGCATGCTTACATATGAAGGAATACTCTGTCGTTGAATAATACGACTGAATATCTTTAACTAAATATACATGAATGTCAATAGGTGAAACATACATTGCTATTTAGTACGCTTCAAATGCTAAAGTATATGCATGTATACGAATACATTTCCCGTCAATAAGGGACAGCAATAAGGAATGTAGTAATGACATCTATGAGTACACCAGGTAGTATCCTTGTGCCGTGGACTGTCAAAGATGGTAGGGTACAAGTGCGCATTCTCAACTTCTGTCGCAAACACAAGTGCTATGGATTACATGTATCTCAGTTCTTTTCGAGATACACTGGTCATGCAGGAAACATTGACTGTGACGTTGTTTAAATACCGCGGCACTTCAGAGGTACTTTGCGTAAAACAAGCGTTTATCGTGCCGATTATTGTCGTGGCGTATATGCATTCCTGGCATACGTATCGTCATGCATTACTATACAAGAAAAGCGGTCAGCGCGAGTCCGTCTCGCGACCCCCCGTAAAAGTAGCACCGGAAAGACTTGCAGAACTAGGTGAACTGGGCGGAAGGATTTCTTTCTGGCGAATTACATCTATTATTTTTTTCCCCTGACTAATTGCCCATTGATTTCTGAGTCTAGGTTTTGACTCCCATCAAAGAACCAATCATCGATGCAATCACGACGTCTGCCCTGTCGATCTAGCTAATCGACCAAGACCAGAATAAATATACTTTGTTCTTAGTTGGGTTTGGCATTTCCGTTGTGCTCCGTACGGCTATCTTAGGAGCAATAAATTATGTTTTCCTTGCACAGCGCAGCTTAAGAGCTCAAATAAAGCATCGATCTAACACTATTGTATCTTTGAAAGAATCAAAAGATTTGTTTGAGCTTTAGATCTCTCCCACTCGGGAATTCAGACAGGAATAGCTTACTTGTGTTTCTTATACACATCCGGACATGCGTGCTCGAGTAGTTCACACTAGACTAGAGTAGAGTAGGTATACGTACACGAACAAAGCCCTTGCCCTGCGCGCCTGAAACATTCTTATTTATATCAGGTAATGCAATCTATGCTATGTGAAATGTACAATCTAAAATACCGTCCAATATCAATGCCTAAGGTATGTAGTATGTGTATAATTGACCATCAACTTGTATTAAATTACCATCGCATGATCAGATGATGTACAACAACATACTTGGTTACAGTGTAGACGGTCTTATATAGATTACCAGCAAGCACATGCACATGTTGTGCTATTTCAAGATCATGCAATATGGCTGCAAACTTGCCACAAGAAACAGAGACCTACTTATATAACTGTATGTACACATTCACGTACACTATGTTCCGTACATTTGTTTTGAGACAGTAGTCAGCAGTATTGTTAGATACTGCGACAGGCAATAACACGATTATGTTGAATCCAGTAAAGAGCTACTTGCTCTTTGAGTACGACCTCCAGGAAGCACGTGCTGCTGTTCTATTGTGCCGTGTGCAATTAATCAGTTGTCTAGTGTAGGGTATGACACCAGGGGCCTGCTCCTTTCTAGCTGTAATTTCTGTACTTTCTGTCCGACGCATGCGCAGTTACCAAGGATCAACACCGCATAGTGTAACTGCGCATGTGTCGCACAGAAATTACAGAAATTACAGCTAGAAAGGAGCAGGCCCCCGGTTGAGGCTTTTGTATTATATAGACCTAGTGAGAAGCATGTAATATATTATATGTACAAGAGTACCTGCATGTTTGAGCTTCCTTCCAAAGATCTAAATACCCATCTTGCTTCTTGCTTCTTGCTTCTTGCATGCAACGTAACGTATAGGTCTATAGATAATCAATAGGCTACCGTAAATTAACTACAGTAACTGGCATAGCGGTAATCTGTGAATAGAAAAGCACGTGACAGTCATGTGCTAGCCTCAATTTGGAGGGCGCAGTGAAGGTTTTTATATTCAGTTACTAACGTTTTATACTGGCAATGTTTAGTTTTTATATGTAGATAAATTTCGTACTGGTATGTAGAATATTAGTAAAGATAATACGCCATACACACGACGTACACACACACATACACATACATACACACACACGCACACGCACACGCACACGCACACACACGCACGCACACACACACACGCACACAAACATACACAAACACACACACACACACACACACATGGATACTAGTATAGGCTTAAGCATTATGAAAAGATCATTTTGTACAAACGATTCTCACCTTATTTGATTTTTTAACGAGAGACAAAAAAGGAAGAATAGTTTTCATCTTGAAACCCTAATTTCTCTTTGACCATATCTTTAATAACCCAATGTTTCTCCAATGTAGGAATACTGAACCTATTAGGAAATTCAATATGCTATTACATAGCGGTTCATTTGACGATACCAATAGCAGACGCATGCTCGCTATAGTGGGAACAAAGCAACCGTCATACGCTAGCATTACATTTATCCGTCACAAGCGGAGCATATAATATTGAATAACAATATTGTCAATAATCCTCTTTATGATAGGATGCGCTGTCTGTATAAAGTTATAGCAATCTAGCTAGCATCCTTGGTTATTCAGTACATGTACCGTACTCGCATGGTGGCTGCAATATTCAGCGCTACAGATGGTGTGGGTTTACTCCTTTCATAAATGACAAACCGTGATATTTAATTGAAAGAGTTTTGAAATTCACACTAAACACCATTTTCGAACAACAACAACAACAACAACAACAATAATAATAATACTGATAAATTGATCATAATCATAATCATAATAATCATAATCATAATAAAGTATGATCTAAACCTTAATTGGGCCTCTTCGTAGAGAAGGGAAAGCATCAATATTGTATATTTATACACATAATAGGTTAAAATGTAGAACGTATAGGATAACGAGCAGATAATATAACATGTACTTGTACTTGATTACGGTAGGTCCAAGCAAAGGTCATAGGTCAAAATATGGAACGTACTAGTATACTACGGCATGTACTAGTATATGTTCAGCCATGCATACGCGTGTACTTGATTACTTTGAAACAGTCCTAATGCATAATAATCATGCATGTTCATTAAATTTTAATTTTAATTAGATATATATACTCATTTTGGGAAATTAATTAAGTAAAATATAAGACCATAAATCTCCCTATGATTCTTTCTAACATAGAAAGTTATTTATAAGCATGGTTATGTAAGGCATAGGCTTCAACAGAAATCTATTGTAGGTCTTCATATACTATTCAGTTGATCATATATATGAATCTCTCAATATACATGCACAATCTTATAAACATGGCTATTTATGGCATACATAAGATGCTATTAAACAGACAAACTAGATCGTAATCTATTCAGGTGATCATGAAAGTCTCTTGGTGGATAAGTCGTACCATAATCTGCATAATGTTACTGTCATCAATGCATTGGCACTCTTGCGTGAAGCTGTTGTATTTATTAAAACAACTCTCTCACGAACAGCAGTTTAATTTGTATAGAAATGAATGGTCCCTCTGAAAATGACGTGATTTTGAAATACAGAAAACCCTTTATATTTCTTCTTCTTTTTGTTTACACACACAAAAAACAACCCAACACAAATGGCAACATATCCGTGGAAGGGTTTCTTTAAGAGGCCATAAACCTCTCGTAGTGCTCAGTGGTGATCTGCGAACACGACAGATACAAGAGCACTATTAGATGAAACGATGCACTGGCTAACACGTACATTGCCTGTCCCAAAACAAGGACACACTGATTGTCCATTAAAGTAGTATTATGTAAATACAACATGGTGACACGATAGTTTAGTAGTATTTCCAATACCATATGTCACACCACAGACACTTTAAGCAGACCAATTATCGTGTTTTAATAAATTATTTTTAAACAAAACAAACAAAACAAGTGACAGTTCAATTCTGTGGAGCCTGCTAATTATCAGAAACAAGATGGCCTCCAGTGAGCAATGAGGTACTAGTAACTATAATCTAGGCATTGAATTTGAGAGGACCTTAAAGAGAATAATACGTGAGCAAACTGATTGATTTGATAGAGCAGAGCTGGGTGAAGAAATAATGACATGTAGCCTGAACTATTTTAAATCTGACTCCTGAAATGTAGCTGATTATCATGGTCATTGATCAGTGCAGGTCGTTGTAACCCAGACACACAATCGGCCAATGTACAGTTGCTTATGCAACACAACATAGGATGACATATTGTTATAGCTGATACTATAGTTTTACAAAGACGTCGTATTGCTGTATCCTCACCCTCGAAACCCCCGTCATAATGACTACTGGCCTAAACATCCCTGTCGAGAATGAGTTCTGCAATGTTCATAAACAATACAATTCGGTAATGCAAATTAAAACTGACGAGAATTGTTTGGATAGTTTGTGTCACATTATTAATAGAAGCTGTCCCAGTCTCGCGAGAAAACCTTCAAACCCACTCGCGACAACTTCCGATGGCTATCCCGTGTAGTTTAGT
>JAUTBZ010136721.1:0-13340 GCA_032361785.1 Lepetodrilus galriftensis | reverse complement strand
GCAGATAGATAGATAGACACACACACACACAGACAGACAGACAGACATACCTTGCATAGACAATTTAAGTGGGGGAAAATGAGAGAGCGATAAAGAGAAAAAGACATACAGAGAGAGTGACAGTCAGCGAGAGAGAGAGAGAGAGAGAGAGAGAGAGAGAGAGAGTGAGAGAGAGAGAGACGGACGGACGGACGGATGCACACTATAGTTAACACAGACAATGATGTACACACCTCTGTAGGTTCTTTCCTCTTCTCAGGCAGACCGTTTCCATCATGTGCTCTGTTGGCGGGTTGTGGCTGTGTCACACTGAATAGTTCGTCCATCTTATGGTAGTCCACTCGGTAGTTGTTGAACAACTTCTCAAACATGGTCCACAAGTTTGTCTTGCCCATCACTTTGTTCATGGAGATCTTACTCCACTGGAACGTCCTCATCTTTGATTTGGGCTTAGGCACTTTTGTCTGTGGAAGGTTTGATACAGGAGATACCGAAACTGGAGCTCCGCCTGGAGGTGGTGGCGGAGGTGGTCCACATCCGGGTGGTGGGGGTGGGGGAGGTGGTCCTCCTGGGGGTGGTGGGGGTGGGGGACCAAGACCAGGAGGTGGGGGAGGTGGAGGAGGCGGAGGAGGAGGCGGAGGAGGAGCTGCTGCTGGACCTCCAAGAAAATGTTTCTCCCCATCCGGGGTGCTCGGAGCTGATCCTCTTCCCATCCGGGCTTTCGGTGCCCCATATCCTCCGTCCAAACCGTCTCTGTGACATGAACAACAGCATCTCTGGTCCCCGGATTTCTCCAGCTTTCGACTTGTGGACACGAGCAGTTTCTGGGCGTCAGTGGCATTCTCTATGAGGGTGGCTTTGGACACTAGCTGTTCTACCGTCTGCCACACCGTGTCGCTCACAGGATCGTTGGGGTCGATCTTCAGAAGGTGCTGAAGAACTGTTAGGAAGTTCACCTCTTGTGGCGTGGAGCATACCTGAAGAATGCAGAACAGTCATTAAACCATTGTGCTAAACTTGCATCATCGTAACGATAAACTCGGGCCCCGATATTATGATACTGTTTTAAGTACAAGTTTTGTTCATAAATCCCCACAGGAAATGCGAGGTTAACACTGTTTGAGCATGAAATCGTAATCAAAAGAATGTGTAATGTCTGAACCAAATCTATAATGGCTTATCATATTAGATTAATTCATAATCTACTACCTGACATGTTTCTTGCATGGATCGATGTAATTACTTCCAGGGTAGATTCAAAACTAACAAAACATGTTTCGATATTTTAATTAGTTTGCACTCAATACTCGCTATATTAATCATGGCTCTTATACATCCGTGAATTTTTATTCTGTCACCAAAGATTTATCCATCGATTAAATAATTTATCAAAGTCCAGTTAAGAGTTATTAATAAAATTATGTTTCTATGTTTCATTCTGCCTGTTCTTAATCATAATTATACGGACCATGACTCGCTAATATCAATATTTTTTATTTATTCTGTCAACAAAGAATGTGTCCACAGACCGGGTAATCCATCAACGTCAAGTGAATTGTTCTGAATTAATTATCCTGTTAAGATTTGCAGCACTTCGCCATCCATTCGATCATGAGTAGGGCGAAAGCTGCACGAATGCAGCCCTGCAACTTGTCGCATTATCAATACGTGTGCTGCCTGCATACCAATCATTGAGGCCCAGCAGGTGCTCGGGCTTTAACTGTCGTGCTGGCATGTTAAAGTACGACTGTGGCCTGCACCTGTATTTTACACCCGCCCATAAACTTAACCACCTCGCACAGAATGGACTGATTTAGCAGCGGGTCTGGAATAGAACCTAAGTGTTGCTACATGTTTGCGTCCTACTTCCCTATACGAAACACACAGAGACACTAAAAGAAATGAACAAAAACTGCAGTGCTATCGGCAATATGTTCCCCAATGTCTGTAAGGGTTTAACGTCCGCGTCCAACGTTGATGATTTAAGCAGTCGGGTGCGGTTCATTGTTACGTTATAGAAATTGACGCTTGTTAGTCTACTTGTAATTGGAGTCTCTTTGTTTGTTTGTTGACATATACTAAATATGACGTGTATAGTTCTTGCTAGGAAAATGGAGGTAATATTTCCTATATACCCTGATTGTGGACAATAAATATTTATTGATAGGCGTTCTGGGTGGAGATACGATTTCAAGCATATCTTGTTTGTACCGCGTATGGCATACATTACGACGACACTAACATTTATAATGAATACCACAGGTTTTCTTGGTCTATTGTGATATTCCCCTGACAACTTGTCAATACGCGAAGCTATATCAGTCCATTCGCCAGCGGGGATACATAAAACTGGTTTTATATATTTTTAGTAGGATTCGTTCATCTTTTGGGAATTTGGAGAATATTAATATGCTTCTTTTGATGTCATACGCTCATGTCAAATCTAGACATCTCATCCCCTGGAATCAACTACAACCGCAATTCTCTCACGATCTTTCTCAAGACTACCTTGCATCTAACATACAATTGCAATGTCGTAAAATGTTATAAAGTATAGCCTTGCATATAACATAAAATTGCAATGGCGTAAAATGTTAAAAAATTAAACCTTGCATATAACATACAATTGCAATGTCGTAAAATGATGTAAAGTATAACTTTCGCGACAATCCGTCCTGCATGTATCTTGTCAATAAAGACTGGTTCCTTGCTTATGTGCGTAGCAGAAGCGAGCATGCGTAACTAACACTGACAAGAGAACCAGTCTACCTGCTGGTGGAGACTTGACTCACCTGTTTGTTCACAGCGTAGAAGACGTCGAGCGTGCTGCTCAGGTCGACGCTGTTGGCGTGAGGAAGTGCTTCCTCGTCATTGGCTTTATGCTCCTCAAACAGCTGCAGCTGACACGCTATGCCATGTTCTTCCTCCTTCCTGTAAGACGACATCATGTACGACGTTACATATTTATTTATTCCTAGCACTATACAATACCTAGTCTACATTGTCCAGATATACTTTTAACAATCTTCATCATACACAACGTCATATATTACGACCATAATACATGTAACTATTTAGCTGTTTTTCTTTCTTCTCCGTAATCTGAGGTATCCATGTAAATATGTACTTCCCATGGTAGAATACACTACGGTTGTGTTTGTCGTATTATCCAGTCGTTATAGAGATCATGCGCCTTAATACCTTCACCTATTTTCCTAGTCTCAACATGCGGCTTAATCATCAAAGACTGTGTTCCTTGTGAAGTTGACTGGAGATAAGCCGGTGTTTTGGTTACTGTGTAATGAAGTGTACCGGCGGACGTACAACGGAATTATGACTCATGAATACAGACACACACCCTCCAAGACATTTTTGACCTGGGATCAAATTTCGAACGCATAGGATGGCACAGTGGTAGCGCATCCGACTACAAAAGTGAAGGATTTAAACTCATAAATTTGCCGAAGTACTGAACACTCTTCTAGAAAGGTTCCACTTGTGAAAAAAGATTGAAATGCAATGTTTGCATACACATCTTACAGTTCTCATACCTTGCACTGCTATCTGTACATAACGTTACGGAGAAGAAAGAAAAACAGCTAAATAGTTACAGTACATATATTATATATGACGTTGTGTATCTACGATAACGTTACCTTCATCCTTAGTAATGGCGTAGTCTGTAGCTAAGTCTGTAGCTAAGGCAACCATAGAGTTACGTTTCGTAGAGTCTTTTATTTATTAGGTATCCAGGTCATTGGCCCACAGACAGGTACGTATAAGTAATTGATATACGATACCCACATAACAGGACATCGTAATAACAGTCTTAGCTCACGGCCATTGGTCTAACGGATATGTTTCTGTTTGTTTTTCCCCTCTACACCATTACAAGCGTCCCAAGATTGTCGAAATATACTATTATGAAAATCTATCATAAGCCACAACTTATATATTCTTAAAAGGCGGGGTTAAGAATTGCAATTAGGCAATTATTCTTTATTATTGTATCGGATTTCCAGGAAAATCTATCAAGTAACGTTTTGGGTTACATCCTCGTTCTAAGATACAATCGCTCACCCCCTATGCTATAGTGTTACTGGATATCGCTTCTCGAAGCTCTCGTATCTAGTAGAAGCCCATAAGCACTCTCCTAGCGATTTCGTATACATAGAGATTGGAAACTTACGAGAGCGCTACGGAATCATAGTGGATATGACAACTTTGAGAAACGATACTCGGTTCTCTGTATGATAACGACATATAGCGAGTACGTGTTAATCAAATACAGTAAATACTGCAGACTCATACTTACAGCGAACGCACGCTTGTCTAAGATCCTAAGATCAAATTTCGAACGTATAGGATAGCTCTGTCAGCTTCTTTCGTATCAATAGGGGCCTGTGTTTATTGAGTTACACATGTTACAATTTTACCGTCATGTGACAAGAGAAAAGAAATCTACGTTACCTTAAAGCGTTAAGGACGTCTTGCAGCTTCAGACCTGTAAATATATAAAAATATGTATTTGAGTTGAAATCTACCACACAAAGGCGCGTTCCTGGTACGCGCATCCTGTGTGACATATTCTTTAAAGGCAATGTGTTCAGAATAAACAGATTTATAAAAAGAGCGAGCTTAGGTTATTCGTTTGGTAAGCAATAGGTTCAGACACCCATGATGAAGGCAGAATTGATATTTGCTAAAGGAATATGAATATTAGCCCACTTGTAGGCAGTGATTTTAATTTCGTACAAGAAGAGAACAGGGAAGAATACGCGAGGGTCTGTTTGGTAGAATTGACGCCCTTTTAAACATGCAGACTGTGCAGGCGATATAGAAGATGATAGCATGTGGGCATACAAGGACAGTCATGCTTGAAGAGACCACTCTTATCGCATGTATGAGGTCTATGCTTCGGCATAGCCGTGAAGTTGTTTTTAAAGCCTGTTGTCTGACTAGTATATCAACATCTCCGGAGAATCTTTGAGAGAACTCAGAAAAAAAATCGAAAAAAACACAGAACTAGTGATAACTTGTTCTCATCACGAGACATTCGTATGGTCAAATTTCAAACGAGTTGCATGCTACTGATGCTACTGATAAGCAATAGTAACACTGTACGATGTACTGGTGGGACTGGTGATAGGTTAAACCAAATGGATTCATTGGATACAGTATTCTCAAGTCGGTTGAAGAAAGGTTCTGTGGGTGTTAATATTATATGGATGAAGTGCGAACGTTACACGATTTGACGGGAAAACATCAACAAAGAAGTGTACACAGGTTCATTTAGCTATACGAACTTTCAACTTTACACTTGGGGAAAAACTCCCAGTAAATAGCTGAACATTGGGGGCTTGGCCTTGAACGCCGATTTTAAATGTCAAATCTTGTTCTCATAGGTTGTCTTTCTGGTCTGTAAATTGCGCAGTCATATATTTCAAAGGCTGCATGTAAAATGTTTTAACTAAATCGTCGCAAAATATCAAAACCAATTTAGGGATGATCTGTCTTAGTTGCCTGGAATCGCATTGCAGTAACAGATTCGTGGTAGTGAAGACCTTGGACATAAAACTATGAAAAATCGGATTAAGAATGTTGAAATAGAAATGCTATGCCACGAGACGAGACTTGATTTCAGACAAGATGGATTCCCTCTATGGGTCCTCGCCATCTGCCTGACCAATGAGTGTTTAACCCCGGGGTTGTCGTTTGAACCGGTAACTCTCCATAAACTGGCTGCGAATATGTGTTTTAGCGCAAAACATCCCGGCAATTTGTGTGGACTAACAGACAGATGTCTACGACACGCCTGTGAGGAAAAGGTCGAAAAGACTGAGACGTTATGGGGTAATTAGAAACACTATTTACCTACGACTTGTTGGAAATGTGTACAGGAGTGAAGTCGTCAGGTGAACCGGTGACCGAGCTATTTTCATTTTGTCGGGCAGTAGTATAACTATGGCTGGTTGTCGACATGAGGAGAAAACGTGCACATCTTAATTGCATCTGTTTAATCCTTCAACAGCAAGACGTCATTACGCTACTGGAGTCGAGGTGTACTTTGTATGCCATTTCAGTTTAAACGTCGGTAATAGCCGTGGGTGTGAATTCAATATAGGTTGACTTTCAAGTTCGTAAAGGGGTACCGACGTGTATTTGCTAAGACCATTTGTTGACATGACCTTGAAAGTCTAACGGATGAGTCAGAAGTCTCCAACCTTAATGTTCTCTTCTGAACATTGAAGATTTAGCACCTAAATACATGCACTAGTACTTAAAACCCCGTGATCGTCCTAAAAGAGCAGAGGTAACCTGTTGGATCATTAGGTCCATACGTCAAAGAAATGCTTGTCCATTCCCAAACCATATCAGATTCCTTCTGATAACTCATATTTAATTTCACCCACGTCAGGACTTTATGTTAATTAATTAAATTCGATCCGAGGTTTAGAAAAACCAAGTATCATAACAATTTGCTTGGTCAGTAGGTGAGGCTATCCTGCCAAAGAAAAGACTATACAAATCCCTTCTAAATCACAAGATTGACCTCTACCTGTCCTGCTGGGTTTGGTAATGGATCAAGCACCTATTCCTCCTACATCTGCCCCTATGATTTAATTATCATATCATGTCTTGTATCAAGCTGACCACGTACGCCCGTCCTACCCAAAGTCGTGGTCATTCAACGCTTGTATCACGTTATCTATCAACACAAGAAGTTGATGTTTACAAAAACAGATTAATTCCTCATTCTGCTGCCTATTCTATGTACAAGATATCTGGTTGCTATTATTCACCATTTACGGACTCCACAAGCGGAACCTACTACAACCGTATCGCCAGCGCGGACTTATCCGTGCGACATTTACACATTACTAGAGGAGAATTGTACACCCCATGCCCGTTCTTCTCGGTAATCTCTGTCGAGAAAAAGGAGTGCAACCACCTCGGTTCTCACCCTAGTCTTACAAGGGATTTGACCACAAAGGGTCCCCCATAGCCTCTGTCCAGACCATGATTATACCTGTACAGAGGTTGTGAAAAAGGATCAAACAGCACTGTTTGGCATCCGTCTTAGAACATTCATGTTCATAAACATCGATATTAAGACTGGGTTATGGTGTTTATCATTTGATAAACAGACAATATTTGTTGATGAACCTTTTGTCTGAGAAGATGTACTTTCTGTCGGTTTCAGTTTGCTCTGTATCTGCACTGGAAACATAACCTGACATATGATTTGACCCTGGTATGTTCTAAGGCAGACTGCCCTATGTTCCTACAAATATACCTGTGTAATTACCATAGTAGACTCCATCGCCGGTACAGAGCCATTGCGATCCAGCCCACAAAGGTGCGCATAGTTGGAGATAATGGGATTTGAAGTACGGATAAAGCACGGTACTTACGATACAGACCCGACGCCCCCTAATTGAACGTATTACACTTCAGGCATTAAGTAAGCAAACACTAGTCAGCTAAATGTATTTTAACTGAGCACAAGGCTACTTTAAAGTTCAGGTCACCGTTCCACAGAACAATCGTAGTGCTACGAGAGTCGTAACACCTCAGAAACCCCATGCTAACGTACAGGAATTACGTACGGCTCTCGTAGTGCTACGATTGTTCTGTGGAACAGGCCCCAGATCGGCATACGTTTATGATTTGGAATTCAGACCATCGTCAACTTTAGTTTGTGTTATCGTGGAACATCTGCTTCGGATCACGAATTCGTGGTTTTGAAAATATAATACGTCTCGGCACCTTGTTAACATGCCTTACATAAGTAGTTACGTAACTAGTATCTGTCACGAAATCAGCTCCCTTGGATATCATATTTGAAGACATCGATACGCACAGAAGGAAGTAATACTGAAGGATGGTAGTAGCTAGACCTCATGGGTTGACGACATATAGAGATATCTTGATCTCGGAACTGTAGTCGATGTACATTTGGGTATATAGGATAAACCGACTGTGTGCTAGGTAGTGACTGGCGGCGCATAACATCATGTGTACGTGAACATAACACATAGTCCTCCCTGCACGGGCATCTCGTTTCATTTGGCTGGGTATTAAGCATCATACATAGGCGTGTATAAACTCCACAGACAGGGGGCAGACTCATTGAAAAGGATGACTGGTTGTTGACAAGGATTGTCTGTCTGAGTGAAATCATCTGACGCGGGGATGTTTGAAAGTAATGAGCACTCACGGATACATCGCCATAAATGCACTGTGTTACTTGTTTGCATCGTTTTCGCTTTGAATGGTTGGTCTTAAGTCAGATTCTATTATGTACATTTCGCTTGATGGAATGGGGACTCTTTTTGTGTCGTTACTGAGGACTTGACGACTTTGGAGGAAGTGTCTGAGAATGTTATGGCGACATAATCAGCCGGAACATGCATTTTCGCTGAACGAATAACAACTATTTCGTAATCAACCAGGTGCGCGTATCTTTCAATCTAGTGGGTGTATAGGAGAGGGAATTTAACTCAGGGCTGAAATTTTAGAGAGATCTCTGTTGCATACGAGAGTTAAGGATATTTTGGGATGTGTACTAATTGGTTAGCGGTTCACGTTAAAGGTGGGAGATGCGAGAACTAAATCACTTGTACAGAACCAGCTCCCCAATCGTGCCTGACATAATACAGAGATAAAATAGAGGTTGTTGCAAGTTTGTAGCGACTTCTCGACTTATTTACCGCCGGTTTGTTGAATGTCTCTAGGTCGTGATGAAACGCCGTCCGCCATGCCCCAACCGACCCAACAGTTTCCTGGGCCCACGTTGGGCCCGCCTTCGTAAAGCAATACTAGCTACCATGTGGACACACTCGCTTCACGTCTTCTCGAGACGGGAGAAGCAGACGACTCTCTTCCTCAACGTTTTCTTTAACGTAGGTGCGAATGGTTTCTCTGATTGTAATTGCTCCGGTACGTATTGACATTCGGGAGCTTGGGAGCAGATCGGGCTAATATTTCTCCAGTGGGGTGTAGCACTGGCGTATGAGAACGTTGCCTTGCCCGCTGATGAGAGTAGGTCAACTGGTGACACTTGTTGTGAAAGCTGGTTATGAATCATACAGATTCCCTCTATACCAGTGTACCTAAACAACATACGACTGTCAATAACACTAGCCGACTGTTAGTCCTCTCCCATGACGAACTCGCACGTACGTGACGGACAGTAATAAACAATGTTCCTAAGTTTACCATGATAAAAGTAAATAAAGGCTACTGCTGTGTGCACCCGATTTGACTACTAGGTCCGTGTAAGAAATATAGATTGGGAGAACATATAAAGTCCAACCAATTTCCATGGGGAATTGCAAGGTGGGAATGCAATGCAGCCCCATATGTTACTAAGGTGGGCCGTGGGCATTAAATGCAACAATCAAAGACAACATGATCTGCAGGCACGCGCCTTCTGGCACAATAGTAGCTATGGCCCCGATTTCCCCATGCTTTATTACGATCTGACAACTGTCATAGGAAACACAGAAAGCACAGTAAAGTTAAGACCAAACGTTGCGACTATCGGTATCAGGATTACTCCAATGTATCTGTAGTCGTGAACAGAGCACCGGCTGGTACTGATGAGCAAATACAAGGATGACAACTGCATCGGCATGGTACAAATCGCGTATCTTATCAGGATCGCGTCAGAAAGGTACTGGGCTCCCACGGCCGGGATTTGAACCAACAGCCCACACGCAATGTAACAGTTCTGCGTACCGTAAACCCCCTCTAATCAACACCCACATGCATACAGAACGTTACGTGTATGATGATATGTACACAGCAACATTTACATGACGTTTTATGAACAAAATTATGAGTTGAGTATGAAATCGTTCTCAGAAAGGTATCGTAATCTCGGGGCCAGCACACCTATCTTGTTGTACTGTGATACGGGAACATGACCTTAGATAGTGAGATGCACTGCTTACCGTAGAACTCATTCCGTACTCTGACCCTGTCCTCAGTCTTCTTGGTGTAGATGATGACACAGTTGATGAACTCCAGCAGGATGACCTTGTAGTGGACGTTGTCTGTGTGGACAAGCTCGTCTAGGACCAGAGAGAACCGGTAGCGTTTCTTCTTGGTCGTCTGAAATGGAATCATTAGCGTGAGATCAAATGCTGCTTTTGTACATTCAAGGAAAAGGGGGGAAAATACGTTTCTAATGCAGGAAATGTTCTTAGTCGTCTGGAATGGAAGTAGTGATATGGGTTCAATTATATGGATTCTATTATACATTCAAGGAAAGGCAAAGAAAGACGTTTTAAGCCTAGGAATAACTGTGGTGGTGGTGGTGGTGGTACTGGTGGGGCTAACTGTGGTGGTGGTGGTGGTGGGGCTGACTGTGGTGGTGGTGGTGGTGGTGGTGTTGGATTGATGTGAGGTGGGATGTCTTACTAAACAATTAGGATTGATCGTGGTGGTATCAATTGTGAAATTGGAGATGGTGCTACAGATAATATACCGTGATAATATATAACATACATACATAGTTTACATAGTTCATATACTTTCTTTGGTAGTTATACACGGCCAAGTTTGCTCTCAATATACAATTCCAATCTATACACAGACCCAGTCTACATAGTATAATGCCAATAACTTTCATTCAGACTAATATATCGATAAAACGATAAGACACAGTCGTGTCTTGTCGTGCCGTGAGAAACACACGTTCGTCAGTTACTCGTATTTCTCAATTCGGTGACATATGAATGACCAACATGCGCCGATGTCCTGATGAGGGTAATTTAGTGTAATTATATCCCCTGATGAATCAACATGTACATTGCTTATTGGTATGCGTGGACGTTTGTTTGCAGCTCCGATATCAAGAAGATAAGGCCGTGTTTACTAATTCACCCCGTACACGCAGGTGGGACGGCGCAAGTTATCAGTGATTGGAGATAATCGTACCCGTAATTAACAGAGGAATGAGGTCGAACTTATAAGTACTGTACATTTCTCTGGAATCTTTCTCGAACTCTCTGATGACCGATGATAATTGGTCAGTTTGTACTGTATCTGATGCCCAATGCGTGGGTCGGGTTTTGGGTGTTTCCGTGTAGTTGTATATAATTGACAGCACTGGGAATACATGGTATATAATTGGCTGGATGTATATTTTAGTTTATCGCAAGTTTATGGTGTTGAGAGCGTTGTCCAGTATACCAACCCTCAGCCCACCCTCCCCTCCTTTTCTCTTGCTTTACCTTGACACGGCCAGGCGCGTTATTGTTCAAGTAAGCTGGCAAATCCAGGTCCGTGAAAAAAGCCGGTGCGTTCGGTGTTTAAATTGTAGCTTTTATTCGTACTCAGTCCGCAAAGTCTTAAGTAAAGGTGGCCATTGGCCTCTCGCTTTGCTCATATTGTCCTAACGACTGGACAAACTAAAGCACAGTTAAGGATGTTAACATTGCCAGCTTTTGCCACACCTCTGCAGCAGTCTTCATACAAACAGTAGCTGTCGGTGCCCACTTCTGGCATGGGGTAAACATGAGTTGTCATGAAAATGCAACCTGATATATATACGAAAGCGGGCCAGGCATCAGGTATTATCCTTGCTTTGTCAATGGTATCTTCAGTATCTATGCAAACACTGTTATGACTTTATGTTCTACTAAAGCTACCCAAGGGCGTAGCCGGGTCCGATATTAAAACACGATTTGGCCATTTGTTGTCAAGTGTCTGGCAGTCATTACAGTCATCATGATGACGCTGGCTCAGCCATGATGACGCCCTAGCTCTGCTTTACACCACAAACATCAATATAGAGCCAGGTTGTATACCACAATCAAGTACAAACGGTCACCGTACGAACCAGCACAAGACAATCTGAATAGTATTTATTTCATTCTAGCACATCAAAAGCGAAGTGGATGTCCTTTCAATGAAAGCGAGTTACATCACGTCACCGTTTTGTTCTGTTGGTGGCAACACAGCGTAGGAGTAGGCGCCAGATTACAATACACAGAATCGAGGAGTACGTCCTTATAAGTGAGAAAGCGGGACCATTTTGTATTTTTGTTTATTTATATCATATACGTAGGTTGGGGGATTGATCGTTTCCTAGTTATATGTCGAGACCTCCGTGTAGCGTTATCGCAGTGAAAAGCAGAGCGACGGCTGGAAAGAAGTGATGAATACAATTCAAAGAGTTGCATTCTCACATTGCGATTGGTTAAACTATGAGAGGGGAGGAAAATGTGCTACTTTCGTCACGCATACTGTTTATATGATTGTAATTTATCATGCTTAATTTGACTCAAAGTTACCTTAATAAAAAGAACATTTTAGAACGAGAGTTTACGTTGGTACATCTTCCCTCGTGGTACCTATTAAGTGTTGTCGCATATATAAATTAAATAAACATGTCCATTTTCACAGCTGTTTTTGTTTTTATAGATATGCTATTTGCGAAGCATGTGTAGCTTAATTGTTGCATGGATGTGTTGTCCTAACTCGGTAAACCCTTCCATCGCCTTCCTTAGATTCGGCCGCCATTACGTCACGACTTGTGTTTCACACGCTGTCGAAATCCACGCAACCGATAGAGCTGCAACTGTTGCACTTTGACGGTGTTTTGTTTGTTCGTCCCAGCGCATAATCGTCCCAGGACCAGCCCTCCGCCCTCGCCTCCTTTCCACTGGCTACAGAAATCACGAAAGTCAAACGCTTCTGATACCGGCGTCAAATATGAACAGGATTTAAATGGACACACAGTTACTCCCGTCACGTGACATGACAGTGTTAAAGGGGGCTACGACCCCTCACTGACCACCGGGAGAGTTACGTCACAGAGGCGACCCTCCGATGACAGCGGCGTCAGTCACGTCTCATATTTAATAGACTGGGATGAAAGTGTGCGCAGCGTGACTTGAAACGCTTGGGAAGGGCAGCGATTCCGTATCAAAGTGGACGACTTCTCCTTTGCTATATTTATGTATCAGAATCCCAGGACGCTTCTTTGTGTTACAACAAAAGATCAGACCATTCGGCATTCAGGAGACCCCAGTAGCTTACTAGGAACCGTATCTAGAAGATGTCATCTACCAGAATTCCAAGACCACTCCCCACTGTTAGGCTGTGAGGATGTCTCTTCATAACAGTTTTAAAATGTCTCAATTTCGTTTTCTCATTCATGTATGTTCATGTCTATGTATCTCTTCCTCTGTATGTGGTGGTTGTGTGTGTGTGTGTGTGTGTGTGTGTGTGTGTGTGTGTGTGTGTGTGTGTGTCCCTTTCTCCATCGTTCTCTCTTCCTTACTCGCCAATCTTCCTGCCTCTTCCTCTCTCACTTCCTCACGTCT